>JAVYIG010008947.1:0-83698 GCA_035222895.1 Strongylocentrotus droebachiensis | reverse complement strand
TGTGGTATTCAGTTAGACTCGTGTCTCCAGCCAGTAGATATTGGACAGGAAATATTAGATCAGTATTTTGAAGACATAATATGTTGTGCTCCTTGTGAAGGAAAAAGCCCTGTATCGATTTTACAAGATGAAAGCAATGAGGCCAAATGTTTCCCAGTATTATTTCCCCAAGGTCAACCAACATTCCATGATAGAAGAGATGAAAAAATAACATTAGGACGTTATCTGCACAACCGACTGATGCACGTGGACAACAGATTTGCTCAGAATACAGATTACATCTTTTATGCACAATATATTTATGAAATTCAACAGGTTATATCGCAAGTTTCTATCGCATTAAGGCAAAGTCAAAACAAAAAAGATGATTCCTCTTCAATAACTGCCTCAGATTTGAAAGATGCAGAGAAAGTTAAAAAAATACTAAAATCAGACAAGGGCTATAAATTTTTAAAGCAAATTCGTGGAACACCTCCATTCTGGCAAAAGACACAAAAAGATGTTCTCGCAATGGTAAGACAGCTTGGAAAGCCGACATGGTTTGCTTCTTTCTCATCTGCTGATATGAGATGGCCAGAAATAATGAATTCATTGCTTAGACAAAAAGGAGACACCAGGGAATCAAGTGAATTAGATTATAAAGAAAAATGTAATCTTTTAAGATCGAATCCAGTAACAGTTGCCAGAATGTTTGATAAAAGATTTCACACTTTTATGAAGACAGTAATTTTATCTCCAGCTGCACCGATTGGTAAAATAGTTGATTCATTTTGGAGAGTAGAGTATCAAGCTCGAGGTTCCCCTCACATTCATGCCTTGTTCTGGGTTCAAAATGCTCCACAGTTGGGTATCGATAAAGATCATGATGTCGTACAATTCGTAGATAAATACATTTCTTGCCAGAAGCCGGATGAAAAGGAAGATCGAGAACTACATGAAATAGTAAGCAAGGTCCAACAACACAGTAAGAAACATTCTAAATCTTGCACAAAAACAGGAAAAGCGTGTAGATTTAATTTCCCAAGACCACCATCTGAAAAAACATTCATTGTAACACCTGTTGAAGAGATTCCAGCTAAAGATTGTGGGAAAGTGCAAAATAAGGGAAAAGACAATGATCAAATTAAAGCTTCTAAAAAGATTAAAGATGATGCAGAGAAATTGTTGAAGTCAGTTAAAGATGCATTATCCAATGGAATGGAGTACAACAATGTAAACCATCTTTTTGAAGAGCTTGGCATTACACAAAATCAATTTGAAAATGCACATAATGAATTAGCATCACAACAAAGTATAATCATCAAGAGACAGATACAAGATGTATGGGTAAATCAGTTTAATCCAAGTCTCCTTAGAAGCTGGAATGCCAACTTGGATTTGCAGTATGTAACAAATGTATTTGCATGTGTAGCTTATATTGTATCCTACATGTCAAAAGCTGAACGAGAAATCGGAATGCTATTGAGTCATACACTATCTGAAATGAAGGATGGAAATGAAAACGCAAAGGAAAGCATGAAAAAACTTGGCCAGGTGTACATGCAAAATCGTTGAAGTGTCTGCTCAAGAAAGCGTCTATCGTGTTTGCAGTCTCAAATTGAAAGAATGTTCTAGAAAAGTGGAATTTATTCCTGTTGGACCAGACCCTGTCAAAATGAGTTTACCATTAAGCGTTATAAAAAGCAGACCAGATAACGATAATGATGATGATGAGAATGTTTGGATGACTAGCAAGCTCGACAGATACAAAGCTCGACCTAGAAATGCAGAATTCAGTAATATGTGTCTTGCAACGTTTTTTTCTCAGTTTAGAATCTTAACTGCATCCCAAAAGCCAAGTGCAAGAAGTAAAAATGTCTTTAAATTAGATAATGATCTGGGATATATTCAGAAGCGCACACGTACAGCAGATGCAGTTGTAAGATATCCCCGATTTTCACCCATCATTTGTCCTGAAAAATATTATTTGAGCATTTTGCAACTCTTTCTGCCATATTTTGAAGATGAACAATTAAAGCCGCCAACCTTTGAAACACATCAAGAGTTCTATGAGACGGGTTCTGTGAAAATACGTGGATGTGAATTAGAGGAAGTCTGGTCAATTGTGTGTACTAACCGAAAGAAGTTTGAACTGAATGCTGATGCAATTGATCATGCACAGGAGCATCTTAACAAATTTGGTCCACACGAAGATGCATGGGGTCTTTTATGTCCGGAAAAGGAAGTAGAACGACTTGAACATCCAAAGGAAAATGTAGATGTCGAAGATTGTGATGGAGATCTTGATATCCCGGATTTAAAGCATGAAAAGAAGAAAGATGACTATAGCATCGAATTTCGATCTGTAAAGATTTCCAAACAGGATGGTCATTCTTTGATGAGGTCTTTGAATGAGAAGCAACAGACTGTTTTTTACAAAATACGACAGTGGTGTTTAGATAGAGTAAATGGAAAATCGGTTCGAACCGTTTCATATTTTTCTAACTGGTGGTGCTGGCACTGGAAAGAGTCATTTGATTAAATGTCTTTACTATGAAGCAACACGTATACTAGCCCGAATGTTGCCACATCCCGATGATGTCTCAGTATTGAAAATGGCTCCAACTGGAGTAGCTGCATACAATATCAATGGCCATACCATACATAGTATTCTTTCTATTCCAATCAATGCGCAAAGACTGTATCAACCGCTGAGTGATGAGAAAATAAATGTCCTTCGAAATAAGCTGGCTCAAGTGCAAATTTTGATCATAGATGAAGTATCAATGGTAGATCAAAAAGTTGATGTCTTACATTCACGGTCGCCTACGACAATAAAACAATCACGCGATCAAACAGCTTTTGCTGGTGTTTCAGTTATTGCTGTGGGAGACATGTATCAGTTACCTCCAGTCTTTGGAATTCCTTTATATAAAGACACACTCAATGGTGTATTGTGGAATGATAATTTCAAGAAAGTAGAACTTGAAGACATTATGAGACAAAAAGACGATACCCAATTCGCTGTTCTCTTAAATAGATTACGCGTAAAAGAAGGGGATGAGATTCTCTGTGATGAAGACCTAGCAATGCTCAAGTCTTGTGAAACTGGTGAAGAATGTGAAAATGCTCTGCATATCTATTCATGTAACAATCAAGTAGATGCTTGGAACAAGAAATTATTGCATAAAAGATGTGCCGATGTGATATGTGTAAAAGCACAAGACATGGACAAAGATGGTTAAAAAAGGAAACAAAATACGAGAAAAACCTTGTACAGGTATGAAAACCCAGCTGCCTCCTTATCTGTGGATTGCAGTTAATGCTAGAGTGATGTTGCTCAAGAACATTGATGTTAGTAAAGGCCTGACAAATGGATGTTTTGGAAATGTAACAGAAATATTAACGGATCATACAAATTTAAATCCAGTATGCATCAAAGTTAATTTTGAGATGGCCGATGTTGGTATTCATTCAATCGAAATGTCCCAAGAATCCATTGGTAAGAAATATGTGAGAAAACAATTTCCACTTAAGCTTGCTTATGCTTGTACAATACATAAAGTACAAGGTTCGACATTAGAAAAAGCTGTTGTATCATTAAAAAATGTATTTGAATCTGGACAGGCATATGTTGGGCTTAGTCGTGTTACTTCGCTATCTGGACTTGTGATAGAAAATTTCGATCCTAAGCGTATATACTGTAATCCAGAAATTAAAGATCGCATTGAGATTATGAAGCCGTTTATTGAGAAAAGCACTTCTGAGGATATTCATGATTATAACTTTTCTTTGATAATGCAAAATGTACAAGGATTAAAACAGCATTTTATCGATTTCAAATCCCAGTGCCAATTTGTGAAGGTAGATTTTATTTGCTTGACCGAAACATGGATTAATGATGATGATGTCTGTGATGTTGTTTTAGAAAACTTTCAATTTTATCATCAGCCACGATATCTTTCATACTGCAATTCTGGAGTTGGAAATGTACTCAAAGAACAATCGCATGGAGGTGTTGCAATGTATATCAAGAATACATATTCAAGTAGATTAGACATATCTGTTGACAACTTAGAGTTTATTGCAATTCTTGTCACCAATCCAGTTTCTGTTGTGATTTCAGTTGTCTATCGACCTCCATCATATAGTATCAAATCATTCTGTGAATCATTAGACAATTTGCTAGATGCATTACACAAAAGAAGCATTAGATGTATTGTGATGGGAGATTTTAACGAGGATTTGCTTAAAGGTTCTTCACAGGTAAACAAGCTAATGTGTAATAAAGGTTACAAACAGCATGTTGTTAATGCTACTACTGAGAAGGGAACATTGATAGATCATGTGTACAGCAAGGGACTAGATTTATTGGAAACAGAGGTCATCCCTACATATTATAGTTACCATGAAGCTGTTAAGATTGCATTTTAATATTTGTAGTCAAACGAGAGGAATAAAAAGAGTAATTTCATAATATTTTCTGTTGATAAATAACATTTTCATTTACCATTTCTTCATTCTTGCAAAAATGAAAATGATATTACTCCTTCTTAAAATTCATGAGAGTTGTGCATATTTTTTTTAGGCTTACCTTACACTTATCAATGATACCATCTGCCATGGACATCACATTGAAAGCATGTTGTAAACTGTGGTAAAATCTTTTTTAAGGTGGTGTGTGTTGAAAGATTTATGTGTTGTCACTCCTTGCCTTTCAAACCTTAGTGTTTTTAAACATCACTCACATCATGAAATGTACATGTATTTTTAACTTTTAGATGCAATTTTACAAATCTAAAACAATGGTACACATTTATAATAGATGGATAACAAGATCATACATCCATGCTTTTCTTTTTCAGTTTAATGATTGTCGACCTGATCAGTATATCAAAGTTGGATCATTCCATGAACCTTGCTAAGTGCTCATATTTCAACTGGGTTGGAGTAGGAGACAGCGTACATGGCAACCATCTCTCTGAAGAAGACACTCAAATCAGAGATCAAGCTTGAACGTGACAATAAGACATGCAAGTATTAAAGTAAAGAAGAGGATGGTTTATGATAATGAATGAATATTATCATCGGGATGTAATGCTGGAATGTTATTCTCTGAAAGATGATTTGTTTGGTAGTGATAATGTTTTAGTAATAGGTTATTCACTATGATGTAAGTTGTTCTGATTTAATGAAAATTGGAGGGTTGTAATGTCTCATTGATAACAATGAGTATGATAGTGATGATTAGGATTAAATGAATGTTATACTATCAATGATGTTCACATGATACTTAACCCTTTCTGTACTGACTTGGGGGGGGGGGGGGGCGTTGATATTTGAAAATGCAAAGGTAAATTTGCATAACTTATCAATACGCAAATTTCATCATTTTATTTTTTTAAATATGTATTACATTGTTTTTTATTTTTTATATCTCGAGGGCTTAAAGCCAGAACTGTCTATGTCCATTTTGGGTGAAATTGAGTTAAGTCCACCAAATTACTGTATATTCATTTAGGTTTGTGTGCCAGAACTGTCTATGTCCCATGTGTGTCCATTAGCCATTTTACTTTTCATGCCAGAAGTGGCTATGTCCAGACTGTTACAAGTACTGTCACGCATTCATTGCAGTATTAAGAATTGCACAATACTTGCAGTTTTCTACTATTAAAGCAGATGGGATACCCCATGCAGCTTTCACTGATTGTGGCCAAGCAACATCATTTCATTGCCCAGAAAAGCTGTTATGATAAATAAAAAAGACCAATGTGCAAAATGTATGAAGTGTGACCAGTTGTCAGGGGAGCAGAAGGAGAATTTCAAGGAAGAGTATGAAGCCCATCTCATGCGAATAAACAGAGGCTCAAGATGCCAAAGCAAGGGACAAGGCCAAGGCAGTTGCTGAAAAGGGGACTTTTGTCTCGGCTTCTTCTGATTGGCAAAGTGTGCTACAGATCCCAAGCAGTGAACATTCTTGAATATATTACAGCCGCAAGCTTTGTGTCTACCATCTATGTATATACAATCAGGCCCCACCAAATGAAGCAAGCTGCTATACTGTTGGTCCAAAGCAGAAGTATGGCAGTAATGATATGGGCACATGCCACTTCAAATGGTTGAATGATTTATCTGAAATGGTAGATGAAGTATCACTATTTTCTAACACATTAGGGGACAAAATCGAAACCAAAATATGGCTGCAATGTTCCTCTATGCCGTCCAGAACACACATCTCGAAGTCATCGCACACAATTTTCTGGAGAGCGGGCATTCCCACATGGAATGCGATGGCATGCATTCTGCAATTGAAAAAGAACGTCAATGTCTTTACAATGCACCACTGGGTAATATCTTCCACAAAGCAAGACGTTGGCCTCCATACAAGGTCATAAACATGTGTCATGGAGACTTTCATGATCTGCAGAATCTCTCACAGCAGACCATGACGAACAAACGGCGAGACGAAGATGGACATGTCTTCAACTGGCTACATGTAGAGAGCCAGGCACCATCTGCTACAAGTATAAGTACTCAGTTGACTACAAGAAGATATGCGTGTATGGGCGTGGGACACCATCAGTTCCACGTAATCTGGACCTTGCCTACCAAGAGAAGCTTCAAATCAGAACCTTAAAAAGAAGGATCTCATCGAGCTGTGCAATGGCCTAGCCATTCCTGAAGAGTTCCGTGGATGGTATTTGGCACTCCCATCTTCAAGACGAGTTGATGACAATGATGTTGCATAATTATTGATTAAATTCAAGGAAAGACATAAAAAAACGACAAGATCGTCATTTAAATAACAATTAACATGCTCTGGAAGTACTTTGTTATTAATCCACCACGTTATGCTCCTAAAATTCTGTCAAATCTTCAATTTTATATTTAAATAATTATCTTGTAAATAAAGGACATATAGTGTGGGGTATAAAGGAACATTTAAGCCGTGAAAAGGATCATGACTCACATGCCATGACCTCCAAGTATGATGTGTGACCAAGTATTATTTATAAGTTGATCACATTGAACATAACTACTTCACTTTTTTCAGATTTTATGCATGCAATCAAACTTTCAAATGTATTTGACTCAAATTTGCTTTTTTGGACATAGACAGTTCTGGTTTTAAGCCCTCGATCGAATGTTTTATTTCTAATGTATTCTTTTGTTCTGGAATATATCAAGTTGCTTTTGGAAACATATCAAAGCAATTTGATATCAATTCATATCTCTCACTTATACATCTATTTCAGTATTCACATTTCTGCCTGTACATGTACATAAATTATATGAATATATGCAATTATAGCACTTTTTGATGATATGAGCATACTAATTGATATGTAACACCTTACAGGTATATCCGATTTCGATGAAAATGATATTCAAACATGTGACTTGTGTGTAAGATAGTGACTTGAGGGAAAAAGTCATGTAACAACAATTTAAAATTCTGCTGATCAGAACAAGTTTGTGCTGAAATGGATGGGTCCATTCCCTGGGGTTGGTGTGAAGTATAACTATGACTACATTGTAGATGTTAATTGTGTTCCTAAAGACATATCACATTAATCTTAAGAAATACTTTCTGAGGGAGGAGGTTAACTTGTCAGTGGCTGGCTGCTTTGATTTGTGTACAGAGAGTAGGAAAGTGTGTGGGGATTCTGCAGAAGATGTCGAGAATCAGTTGCTTGTATTGAAGGTAGATGCATCTGACAGGGGTGTGGGTGCTGGGCTTATGCAATAGCATTCAGAAATGGAATATCCAATTGCTTATGCTAGTAAGAAGTTATTACCATGGGAAGATAATTATACAACAATAGAGAAAGAATGCTCAGCAATAATGAGCAATCAAAAATTTCAAATATTATTTGTATGGATGTGAGTTTGAAGTACACACAGGCCACAAACCTTTCTTCTATATTCAAGCGAAAAAAGTTTGAGAATAAGAGAATCATGATATGAAGCACAGTGTTCCAAGATGACAGATTTATGGTTGTATCAGTGAAGGGTCAGGAAAATATTGCAGCAGATTATATGAGCAGAATGTAAAATACACTACACATGGATTTTTTTGTGGTTGTCTGTCTACCATTGTCAATTATTGGATTTGTATCATGGATTTGATATGGAGAAGAAGATATTACAGCAGTATATATATATGCATTGTAGTTTATGCAAATGCAAGAACATTACTCACTACAATTTTGAACCTTGCCAATGTTTATTCTGAACCATGTCTACGTATGATACTCGTTCTGAACTTTAATGTGGAGCTATGCCATTGTGGACAATGAAACAGATTTAAATGTGAGTTTTGCCATAATTAGATTTGGACTTCTGTCGACGGTCATCTTTAAAGTGTTCAGTGATCTCAAATGTTGGACTAAAAAAACAAACCATGATATTGTCGACCGAGATGATGAACTTTCCATGAAAAACAATACTCCTTGTTACCACAGAGACTATGTTTTCAACTTTTCAGCATACATGTTTACTTTCAACTTGGACTGATAAATTGGATCACAGAAAGAGACTGATAATTACACAGCCACCTTATGAATCTAAATATATCAGAGAGGACTTATTGATGCTTAACACAATGGATTGTGCTCTTTAATGCTCGATAATTGTTTAATTTTGAGTCAAAGAAATTGTCTTCAGGTGATGATGTGAACATTTGATAATCTCTACTTTGTTTTAACAGGTTTTTCACAAATTCTAATATGAACTGTAGCATGAACATTTACGTATACTCATGTTCTAGCTTTTCAACTTTGTGCAGAATATGTCATACATATGACATATTCAGCACAAAGTTGAAGCTTTATATTTATACATGGGTTTGTTTAATGCTTATTATCCCATAGCATGATATTGTTGTGCTATGTTGGGATTATTTTTATTGAAAGGTTTTATTCAAAGGTGTTTGTACACTTATAACCATGCTCAAGCTTTACCATGATATTAAAGTTCTGAGCTTCATGTGCTGTATAATATCATAACAAATATAACAAATCATATTATTGAAAACATGTTATAGTAATTGCATTTAGAATTGCATTTGCAGATTTCAACTCATAAACAAAGGAAATGAAATGCATCTAAGCCTCATGAATTAGGTGATAAAAGTAAGAATGTCATATTATTTATTGTAGATTCTAAAATTAGTTGATTAAACCATAGGTTGAGAACTGAGATTCCTGGATATACAAGTACATTTACATTGACTAGGATTGGAATTTAGTCATATGAGCTATGTTGTGTCATGACCTTCTGATATCATGTAATGATGGATGAGATGAAGAATGTTATGTTTGAAGTTTTGCCTTGAGAAAGCTTTAATGATAATTAATGTGCAGTAAATATTTTCATGAGATATGTATTACCCAGTGTTTTTTGTATGTTGAACTGTTTTAAAAGTATGTATCTAGGAATTTGAGAACAAAGTTCGGTACCTAGGAATTATTTTTGAGAAGATAATTTTTCATTTTTATGGTAAAAGTTTTCACGACTTAAGAGGAATAGATTTTATCAACATCCATTTATGACACACAACGTCATGTTTATGTATGTATAGTAAACAAATGGGAAGATGTCATGATTGTTTTATGATTATGTGATTCCTAGAAAAGGCACTTTGTCATGAAATTGACCAAAGATAAGCTTAAATGGTTAATTTTAATGGTTATTAATATACAGCTATTACTAGGTCAAGGTCAAGGAAGATTTTATTTGTACAGGTGACAATTGCCATGAATGTAATTTACATAGACAGATGGTGATAACATTTTTTTTGGTCGGGTTGACTTTATAAGTTTATTTCAGTCAGGTATGTGGAATGTGATTTATTGTAATTGCCTATAATACTCTCGATTTGTGAAGAAAATTCATTTGAGTAATTTGTTCTTAAAAATTGGGAGGCTAATTGTCATATGAGAAATTGAGAATTATTTCATTACTATGTTACCCTGACGGAAGTGAGATTTTCTTTTCGAATTCGAAATGCATATACACCATAACAAAGGTGAATAAACTCTCTTTGAGTCATGACTTAAAACTATCAAGTATGATTGTCATTTTTCCGTGACAGGGACTCAATAGTAATACAAATATTAAGTGCAAAGGGATGAGCAAGAGAAAATTGAGAAACGGCCAAAGACATAATGAAGGGAGAACGAAAGTCAGAGGCGAGAAAGGGAGAGAGTAAGATAAAGAGAGAGGCAGAGAGAGAGACAGAGACAGATCAAGAGAAGAAGAGGGAGGTAGAGCAAGAGAGGGAGAGAGATGGATGCAATGGAGAACGATGCATTCAATATTTCCAGCATAAATAGTATACAAATATACACTGCCTTGAGAGGTTCTGGTTAAAACTATGCGCAAGAGGTGACTCCAATAGTAATATTTGCTGAGAGGCGCAGCCCCGAAGTAAATGGTACTTTTGGGGTCACCGAGGCCCATAGTTTAACCAGTACCTCGAATAGAAGACATGGTATATTTTTTTTATATCCTGCATCAAAAATTTATTTAAAAAAAAAAAAACATTTTTTGGAAGAAAAAAAATGTCAATTTTTATCTAAAAAGATTTAAAATATTTTGTTTTCATTAAATTAAGATTTGAAGAAAAAAAATTGATTCAATTAAAACAAAAAATTCACATTTTTTTTTTCAACTCCCAAATAGTAAACCAAAATAGTACTTTCATATAGTACTTTCTAAAAATAGGTCAAATATTTTTGGTCATGTAACGAGCTCTCAACCAATCAAAAGCCAACAAATTTTTGATGCAGGATATAAAATTGAATATTTACTATATAGAGAAACTAAGAGACAAGTTATGGGAGAGACATAAACACTGCATAAACCTGGGCTGAAAAACTGGTAAAATATAAACGTCTGGGAAGGAGACTTGCATCATACACGTAGGCGATCTTATATTGTAGCAAAGTTGGGAAATTATCCCTATATAGAATAAGCAAGGAATCCGGTTTTTCATAAGGTTGTACACAAACTATGGACATTACTCAACAATAGATATACCACGCAAAATAAGCCATGTTATTACTTTGTGATTTTATATGATAATATGTTATAATTGTCGAAGAAGGTGATACAATCAAATATAAGACGATAGTCACAAAAACAAACAAAAATTACCCACCAATTTCAAATTTCGAGATGATGCCAGCATCTGATCAAAAAACAAAAGACACGTTTCTTATATAGACAAATCATGCAAATTAAGAAAATTCTGACATGTCGCCTTTAATTATTGAGGAACATTACAATACATAATAGAGAGAGAACTAGAACCAGAGGCGGGAAAGGGAGAGGATAAGAGAGAAGTAAAAAAAAAAAAAAAAAAAAGGAGGGCAGATGCAGATCGAGGGATACAGAGTAAGAGAAAGTGAGATGCAGAGACAAACCAAAAGAAAGAGAGGGGCGAAACAAGAGAGGAAAAGGGAAACAGAACAAGAGAAAAGTGAGAGAGAGAGGGAGGAGAGATGAAATTGAGAACGATGCCTTCAATATTTCTAGCATAAATAGGCTCTTGAATTACGATCATGAAAGTGTGCCGATGATAATGAAATGATAATGTACGCGATAATGACGATATAGGGCCATGATTAAAAGTGGTAGCGCCCCCTTCAGGTATTCGATAGAGGATTGTTATACGGTAAACTTGCTAAACATGCCCACATTTCGACATGATCCCAACCTCTGATAAAAAACGAAACGTCTCCTATGGCCCATAGTCTCAGCTATGAAAAACTAAAATTGGGGATAAAAACAGCAACAATAAGCGAGATACTGCTCAAAGAACAATGCCATGTAGATTCATGATGTGAACGATATTCACCTTTCAAAGGCAAAAAAAGGAAGATAAATTCTAACATGTCGCCTTTAATTGAAATTTTCACTACGATGACGTCACCAAATTGAAAAATAATTTGATCAAAAACATGCCATTTTAAAAATCGAAATAGCTCTTCAGATAGTCCATTGACCCCCAATTTTTATATCATGGTTGGAGAAAGCATGAGTTGGAGATATGATTTCATACCACTCTGACTCGTACAAAGTGAAACAAAGTCATCATATTGGCATCTAAACTCAAACAAATGTATTTTGTTGATGACGTAATTTTTGTCATTGTGTAATTGAGATTATCTCACTTATCGGTGATCGATTTTCTCCCAGATTTTAATATGTTGTAGCTGAGATAATTTTTCATCAAAATATGCCATTTATTTTTCATTTAAATGACGTTATCATAGTTAAATATTCGATTAAAGGCGACAATGCATAATTTGTCATATTTGCGTGTTATGTCTATGGGAGGTCACTTATTTCAAAACATGAATCTGCATGACAATGTGTTTTGACCAGTATCTCGGTTGTTATTCAACAGTTTTCTCCTAGATTTTAGTATGTTGTCGCTGAGACTATATTTTATCTAAATCATCCCTCATTTTTCCGATAAGATGTCAGAATCACGCTCATGATCATGATCATCATTATCATAATGATGATAATCATCCTCATCAACATCATCATGATCATCATCATCATAATCATCATTGTTTACATGTCGATATAACTTCTCCCTTTTTCAATATAGTAAATATTATAATCTTTTATAAGACTTGAAGACAGACCACCTTATTCGTCTTCGTGACGAATTAAATTTCTAGTATTTTAATTGAATTTGTACAAAAACACAATTCAATTAAAATAAATCTGTGACCACTTTTTTGTTCCCACGATTACTCAAAATTGAACCGTGCAAATTCAATTAAATTTGACACAGTCATAGGTCATCGTCTTAAGACGTGACAGGAACATTTTCAAGTTCATTTAAATATCGTGACGTCATCCAGGCGCCATTTTGTGAAGTGCTCTGAGAATCAACTCATGATCATATCTTCATAACCGTAAATCATTTATCATTCATATTTATAACGATTAAGGTCAATATCCATCCGGTCAACTTAAGGTCAAAAAACGCGCACGTACGCGTCCGTCCGCACGTTGGTGCGCGCAAAATTAAAAAATGCTCATAATCACTTTTTGATCAAATTAGAGTACGTTTTAGGCCATTTCAAGCATTTCGAAAATTTTGCGTGGGCACACCTTTGCGCGCGCATAAATTTGCGCGCACGTTTGTTTTCGTAATGGTCTTACGCAACCTAGAATCGCCTTTTTTGTCTATCATAGTATTGCCCATTTTATTCCGAACAATTTCATACCATGTTTATCTCTTCATGACCATTAATAACGAAATGAGCGTCAGTTTAAGGTAAATGTCTGTGCGTGCGAGCTCTTGTAATACATAGCATATATGGGCAAAAACATGCCTATACGGAATACATTATTAACTGTATAGAAAAAAATATTATGGCTCGATCTGAAAAGTCAACGGCAAAATGCGTGTGAAACTAGTGAGCAATAATTGACCCAGTTGTACATTTCATCGCGCACCAGCTGCTGGTGACAATGACAATGTATATTACGTGTATAACAAAATGCGCACTATGCCCGAACTCCATTGTGACGTAACAATCACACCCTAGGCAAACTGATTGCAGTGTATCGAAAATTCGTCAGCATATTTTTGGAAAATTGATTGTATCTCTGTAAATGTTGATCAATTTTCTTCCAAATTTTGATATGTTTTAGCTGAAACAATTTTTAACAAATGTCGTTGCCACGATTTTTCATTTTGACAAAAGCATCATGGCGTATTTTTGCGATTAAAGGAGGCATGTCAATTTTTCACATTTTGCGTGTATTCTCTATGGGACATGACTTTTTCTAAAATCTGGATTCTACATTCCTGTCTTTTGCGAGCAATATATCGACATTATTTCTGCTTGGATTATGTTGATTTTCGAGTATGTTGTAGCTGAGACTATATGTTATCCAAATCAACCCACATTCTTCCAATAAGATTCGAGGATCACGCTCATGATCATCATCATTGTCTTAATGATGATAATCATTCCATCAACATCATCATGATCATCATAATCATCATCATTTTCATCATCATCATCATCGTCATCATCATCACCATTATCATCATCATCATGACCAGTATCATCATCATCAGGATTATCAATATCGTCATCATGACAATCATGATCATGATCAAGTAGTTCATTTTTATAATACTTTGTGTCATATTCATTAGGACTAGTTATTTTGATATTTGTTTGCATTAAATTTGATCATGATCATTATGCATTCATCATGATAATTTCTCAATATTTCGTTCATCAGTTCAGCTCATCAGTTCAGCTCATCAGTTCAGCTCATCAGTTTAGTTCAGTTGATCAGTTTATCCTTTTAGCTCATCGATTCAGTTCATTTCACATAAGTTAAATCTATCAGTTCATCAGTTCATCAGTAATTCATTAATTAATTCATATCTTAATACATCATTTTACATTAACATCAGTTTATTGGGTAATTCAATTGAAGATGAGCTTGATCATAAGAATTGAAGACAGACCACCTTATTCGTCTTCGTGACGAATTAAATTTCTAGTATTTTAATTGAATTTGTACAAAAACACAATTCAATTAAAATAAATTTGTGACCACTCTTTTGTGTGCACGATTACTCAAAATTGAACCGTCCAATTTCTTTCAAATTTAACACAGTCATAGGTCATCATCTTAAGACGTGACAGGAACATTTTCAAGTTCATCAAAATATCGTGACGTCATCCAGGCGCCATTTTGTGAAGTGCTCTGAGAATCAACTCATGATCATATCTTCATAACCGTAAATCATTTCTCATTCATATTTATAACAATTATGGTCAATATACATCCGGTCAACTTAAGGTCAATAAACGCGCGCGTACGCGTCCGTCCGCGCGTCGGTGCGCGCAAAAATAAAAAATGCTCATAATCACTTTTTGATCAAATTAGAGTACGTTTTAGGCAATTTCAAGCATTTCGAGATTTTTGCGTGGGCACACCTTTGCGCGCGCATAAATTTGCGCGCGCGTTTGTGTTCGTAATGGTCTTACGCAACCTAGAATCGCCTTTTTTGTCTATCATAGTATTGCCCATTTTATTCCGAACAATTTGATACCATGTTTATCTCTTTATGACCATTAATAACGAAATGAGCGTCAGTTTAAGGTAAACGTCTGTGCGTGCGAGCTCTTCTAATACATAGCATATATGGGCAAAAACATGCCTATACGAAATACATTATTAACTGTATAGAAAAAAATATTATGGCTCGATATGAAAAGTCAACGGCAAAATGCGTGTGAAACTAGTGAGCAATAATTGACCCAGTTGTACATTTCAGCGCGCACCAGCTGCTGGTGACAATGACAATGTATATTACGTGTATAACAAAATGCGCACTATGCCCGAACTCCATTGTGACGTAACAATCACACCCTAGGCAACTGATTGCAGTGTATCGAAAATTCGTCAGCATATTTTTGGAAAATTGATTGTATCTCGCTTAATGTTGATCAATTTTCTTCCAAATTTTGATGTTGTAGCTGAGCTAATTTTCTACCAGAAACAGGCATTTATTTTTCTTTTAGATGACGTCATCGTATTGAAATATTCGATTAAAGGCGACATTGCATAATTTGTCATATTTGCGTGTTATGTCTATAGGAGGTCACTTTTTTCATGAATCTGCATGACAATATGTTTTGAGCAGTATCTCGGTTGTTATTCAACAGTTTTCTCCCAAATTTTAGTATGTTGTACCTGAGACTATATGTTATCTAAATCACCACTAATTTTATCGATAAGATGTCAGGATCATGCTCATGATCATCAATATCATTAACATTATCATTATCATCGTCATCATCGTCATCACCATTACTATCAAGATCATCATCATCATCATCATCATTGTTTACATGTCTATATAACTTCTACCTTTCTCAATATAGTAAATAGTATAATCTACCATCAGACATGAAGACAGACCACCTTATTCGTCTTCGTGACGAATTAAATTTCTAGTTTATTATTTATTTTTATTTATTTAGCCACTTTTTTGTGTATCCGATTTCTCAATATCCATCCACCCAATTTCTCTCAATTTTGACACAGTCATAGGTCATCATCATGAGACGTGACAGGAAACTTTTCAAGTTCATCAGATTATCGTGACGTCATCCAGGCGCCATTTTGTGAAAATCCACTCATGTTCATATCTCCATAACGGATATTCATTGCTCATTCATATTTATCATGATTAAGGTCAATATCCGTCCGGTTAATTAAAGGTCAAGTAACGCGCACGTACGCGTCCGTCCGCGCGTCGGTGCGCGCACAAAAATTTAAAATGCTCAAAATCACTTTTTGATCAAATTAGAGTACGAATCAGGTCATTTGAAGCATTTCAAAAAATTTCGTCCGTACTTGTCCCCGCGCGCGGTGTGCGCGCTCACAGCGCGCGAAAATGGTCAAATTCAAAATGTTTACAAGATTTGGATTCCTCTTAACGTAATTGACAATTTATATTAATTTCAGTCACTCTTCATATTTCATAAGGCCGTGAGCGTGCGTCAAAGTTCAAAATCCGCGCGTGCTGCTATGGGCAATATAATGCAAATTTGATCAAAAACATGCCTTTTTAAAAATCGAAATAGCTCTTCAGATAGTCCATCGACCCCCAATTTTTATATCATGGTTGGAGAAAGCATGAGTTGGAGATATGATTTCATACCACCCTGACTCGTACAAAGTGAAACAAAGTAATCATATTGGCATCTAAACTTAAACAAATGTATTTTGTTGATGACGTCATTTTTGTCTTTGTTTAATTGAAATTATCTCACTTATCGGTGATCGATTTTCTCCCAGATTTTGATATGTTGTAGCTGAGATAATTCTCTATCAGAAATATTTCATTTTATTTTCCATTAGATGACGTCATCATAGTAAAATATTCGATTAAAGGCGACAATGCATAATTTGTCATATTTGCGTGTTATGTCTATGGGAGGTCACTTATTTCAAAACATGTATCTGCATGACAATGTGTTTTGACCAGTATCTCGGTTGTTATTCAACAGTTTTCTCCCAAATTTTAGTATGTTGTCGCTGAGACTATATGTCATCTAAATCATTCCTCATTTTTCCGATAAGATGTCAGAATCACGCTTATGATCGTGATCATCATCCTCATCAACATCATCATGATCATCATCATCATAATCATTACTATCAAGATCATCATCATAATCATCATTGTGTACATGTCTATATAACTTATCCCTTTTTCAATATAGTAAATATTACAATCTATTATAAGACTTAAAGACAGACCACCTTATTCGTCTTCGTGACGAATTACATTTCTAGTTAGGTGGTCTGTTATCAACAGACCACCTATTGATTTCGTCAGAATTTTCTTTCTTTATTTATTATTATTATTATTATTATTATTATTTATTTTTATTTATTTCTCCACTTTTTTGTGCAACCGATTTCTCAATATCCATCCACCCAATTTTTCTCAATTTTGACACAGTTATAGGTAATCATCATGAGACGTGACAGGAACATTTTCAAGGTCATCAGATTATCGTGACGTCATCCAGGCGCCATTTTGTGAAATCACATTATCCATCATATCTTCATGATGCGTACTCAAAGTTCATTCATATTCATATCACATATACTTCAGGTCAAGGGTCAACAGGTCATGTCATCAAAGGTCACATAAAGGTCATGACGCGCGCGTATGTGCGCGTCAAAATTTTAAATTGCTCAAAATCACTTAACTATTAAACGAGAGTACGAATCAGGTCATTTTAAGCATTTCAACATTTTCCGTCCGTAAGTGTCCCCGCGCGCGGTGTGCGCGCTCACAGCGCGCGGAAATGGTCAAATTCAAAATGTTTACATGATTTGGATTCCTCTTAACGTAATTGACAAGTTACATTAATTTCAGTCACTCTTTATATTTCATAAGGCCGTGAGCGTGCGTCAAAGTTCAAAATCCGCGCGTGCTGCTATGGGCAATATAATGCAAATTTGATCAAAAACATACCATTTTAAAAATCGAAATAGCTCTTCAGATAGTCCATCGACCCCCAATTTTTATATCATGGTTGGAAAAAGCATGGGTTGTAGATATGATTTCATACCACCCTGACTCGTACAAAGTGAAACAAAGTCATCATATTGGCATCTAAACTCAAACAAATGTATTTTGTTGATGACGTCATTTTTGTCTTTGTTTAATTGAGATTATCTCACTTATCGGTGATCAACTTTCTCCCAGATTTTGATATGTTGTAGCTGAGATAATTTTCTATCAAAAATATGTCATTTTTTTTTCATTTAGATGACGTCATCATAGTAAAATATTCGATTAAAGGCGACAATGCATAATTTGTCATATTTGCGTGTTATGTCTATGGGAGGTCACTTTTTTCAAAACATGAATCTGCATGACAAGGTGTTTTGACCAGTATCTCGGTTGTTATTCAACAGTTTTCTCCCAAATTTTAGTATGTTGTAGCTGAGACTATTTGCTATTTAATTATTTCCTTATTTTTTCAATCAGATGTCAGGATCATGCTTGTGCTTATCATCATCATTAACATTATCGTTTTTATCATCATATAACATTATCATTATCATCATCACCTTTACTATCATGATCATCATCATAGTCATCATGATCATCATTGTTTACATGTCTATATAACTTCTCCCATTCTCAATTCTATCATAAGACTTAGACAGACCACCTTATTCGTCTTCGTGACGAATTAAATTTCTAGTTAGGTGGTCTGTTATCAACAGACCACCTATTGATTTCGTCAGAATTTTCTTTCTTCTTTATTATTTCTTTATTTTTATTTATTTCTTCACTTTTTTGTGTGTCGGATAACGTAAGATTGGTTATGTCAATTTGATTCAATTTTGGCACAGTCATAGGTCATTATCATGAGACGTGACAGAAACATTTTTAAGGTCATTAGGTTATCGTGACGTCATCCAGGCGCCATTTTGTGAAATCACGTTATCCATCATATCTTCATGATGCATCAGCAAAGGTCATTCATATTCATATCACATATACTTTAGGTCAAGGGTCAACAGGTCATGTCATCAAAGGTCACATAAAGGTCATGACGCGCGCGTATGTGCGCGTCAAAATTTAAAATTGCTCAAAATCACTAAACTATTAAACGAGAGTACGAATCAGGTCATTTTAAGCATTTCAAAATTTTCCGTCCGTAAGTGTCCCCGCGCGCGGTGTGCGCGCTCACAGCGCGCGGAAAAGGTGAAATTCAAAATGTTTACATGATTTAGATTCCTCTTAACGTAATTGACAATTTACATTAATTTCAGTCACTCTTCATATTTCATAAGGCCGTGAGCGTGCGTCAAATTTCAAAATCCGCGCGTACTGCTATGGGCAATATAGTGCAAATTTGATCAAAAACATGCCATTTTAAAAATCGAAATAGCTCTTCAGATAGTCCATTGACCCCCAATCTTTATATCATGGTTGGAGAAAGCATGAGTTTGAGATATGATTTCATACCACCCTGACTCGTACAAAGTGAAATAAAGTCATCATATTGGCATCTAAACTCAAACAAATGTATTTTGTTGATGACGTCATTTTTGTCTTTGTTTATTTGAGATTATCTCACTTATCGGTGATCGATTTTCTCCCAGATTTTGATATGTTGTAGCTGAGATGATTCTCTATCAGAAATATGTCATTTATTTTTCATTTATCTGACGTCATCATAGTAAAATATTCGATTAAAGGCGACAATGCATAATTTGTCATATTTGCGTGTTATGTCTATGGGAGGTCACTTTTTTCAGAACATGCATCTGCATGACAATGTGTTTTGACCAGTATCTCGGTTATTATTCAACAGTTTTCTCCCAAATTTTAGTATGTTGTAGCTGAGACTATTTTCTATTTAAATATTTCCTCATTTTTTCAATCAGATGTCAGGATCATGTTCATCATCATCATCGTCATCATCATCATCAATATCATCATTATCATCATCATCATCAATGTCACCATCATCATCATCATCATGGTCTGAAGATGATGATCATCAACATCACCATGATCATGATCAATATCATCATCATCATCATCATCATCATGGTCTGAAGATGATGATCATCAACATCACCATGATCATGATCATTATCATCATCATCATTAACATTATCGTTGTTATCATCATATAACATTTTCATTATCATGATCATCATCCCCTTTACTATCATGATCATCATCATGTTCATCATGATCATCATTGTTTACATGTCTATATAACTTCTCCCATTCTCAAATCTATCATAAGACTTAGACAGACCACCTTATTCGTCTTCGTGACGAATTAAATTTCTAGTTAGGTGGTCTGTTATCAACAGACCACCTATTGATTTCGTCAGAATTTTCTTTATTTATTATTATTATTTATTTTTATTTCTTCCCGTTTTTTGTTCCTAGGATAACTCAAGTTCGGTTGAGTCATTTTGATTCAATTTTGGCACAGTCATGGGTCATTATCATGAGACGTGACAGGAACATTTTCAAGGTCATCAAGTCATTGTGACGTCATCCAGGCGCCATTTTGTGAAATCACATTATCCATCATATCTTCATGAAACATCAGCAAAGGTCATTCATATTCATATCACATATACTTCAGGTCAAGGGTCAACAGGTCATGTCATCAAAGGTCACATAAAGGTCATGACGCGCGCGTATGTGCGCGTCAAAATTTTAAGTTGCTCAAAATCACTTAACTATTAAACGAGAGTACGAATCAGGTCATTTTAAGCATTTCAAAATTTTCCGTCCGTACATGTCCCCGCGCGCGTTGCGCGCGCTCATGACGCGCGAAAAAAGTCAAATTCAAAATGTTTACTTGATTTGGATTCCTCTTAACGTAATTGACAAGTTACATTAATTTCAGTCACTCTCCATATTTCATAAGGTCGTGAGCGTGCGTCAAAGTTCAAAATCCGCGCGTGCTGCTAAAGGCAATATAATGCAAATTTCATCAAAAACATGCCATTTTAAAAATCGAAATAGCTCTTCAGATAGTCCATCGACCCCCAATTTTTATATCATGGTTGGAAAAAGCATGAGTTGGAGATATGATTTCATACCACCCTGACTCGTACAAAGTGAAACAAAGTTATCATATTGGCATCTAAACTCAAGAAAATGTATTTTGTTGATGACGTCATTTTTGTCTTTGTTTAATTGAGATTATCTCACTTATCGGTGATCAATTTTCTCCCAGAATTTAATATGTTGTAGCTGAGATAATTCTCTATCAAAAATATGTCATTTATTTTTCATTTATCTGACGTCATCATAGTAAAATATTCGATTAAAGGCGACAATGCATAATTTGTCATATTTGCGTGTTATGTCTATGGGAGGTCACTTTTTTCAGAACATGCATCTGCATGACAATGTGTTTTGACCAGTATCTCGGTTATTATTCAACAGTTTTCTCCCAAATTTTAGTATGTTGTAGCTGAGACTATTTTCTATTTAAATATTTCCTCATTTTTTCAATCAGATGTCAGGATCATGTTCATCATCATCATCGTCATCATCATCATCAATATCATCATTATCATCATCATCATCAATGTCACCATCATCATCATCATCATGGTCTGAAGATGATGATCATCAACATCACCATGATCATGATCAATATCATCATCATCATCATCATCATCATGGTCTGAAGATGATGATCATCAACATCACCATGATCATGATCATTATCATCATCATCATTAACATTATCGTTGTTATCATCATATAACATTTTCATTATCATGATCATCATCCCCTTTACTATCATGATCATCATCATGTTCATCATGATCATCATTGTTTACATGTCTATATAACTTCTCCCATTCTCAAATCTATCATAAGACTTAGACAGACCACCTTATTCGTCTTCGTGACGAATTAAATTTCTAGTTAGGTGGTCTGTTATCAACAGACCACCTATTGATTTCGTCAGAATTTTCTTTATTTATTATTATTATTTATTTTTATTTCTTCCCGTTTTTTGTTCCTAGGATAACTCAAGTTCGGTTGAGTCATTTTGATTCAATTTTGGCACAGTCATGGGTCATTATCATGAGACGTGACAGGAACATTTTCAAGGTCATCAAGTCATTGTGACGTCATCCAGGCGCCATTTTGTGAAATCACATTATCCATCATATCTTCATGAAACATCAGCAAAGGTCATTCATATTCATATCACATATACTTCAGGTCAAGGGTCAACAGGTCATGTCATCAAAGGTCACATAAAGGTCATGACGCGCGCGTATGTGCGCGTCAAAATTTTAAGTTGCTCAAAATCACTTAACTATTAAACGAGAGTACGAATCAGGTCATTTTAAGCATTTCAAAATTTTCCGTCCGTACATGTCCCCGCGCGCGTTGCGCGCGCTCATGACGCGCGAAAAAAGTCAAATTCAAAATGTTTACTTGATTTGGATTCCTCTTAACGTAATTGACAAGTTACATTAATTTCAGTCACTCTCCATATTTCATAAGGTCGTGAGCGTGCGTCAAAGTTCAAAATCCGCGCGTGCTGCTAAAGGCAATATAATGCAAATTTCATCAAAAACATGCCATTTTAAAAATCGAAATAGCTCTTCAGATAGTCCATCGACCCCCAATTTTTATATCATGGTTGGAAAAAGCATGAGTTGGAGATATGATTTCATACCACCCTGACTCGTACAAAGTGAAACAAAGTTATCATATTGGCATCTAAACTCAAGAAAATGTATTTTGTTGATGACGTCATTTTTGTCTTTGTTTAATTGAGATTATCTCACTTATCGGTGATCAATTTTCTCCCAGAATTTAATATGTTGTAGCTGAGATAATTCTCTATCAAAAATATGTATTTCATTTTTCATTTCGATGACGTCATCATAGTTAAATATTCCATTAAAGGCGACAATGCATAATTTGTCATATTTGCGTGTTATGTCTATGGGAGGTCACTTTTTTCAAAACATGAATCTGCATGACAAGGTGTTTTGACCAGTATCTCGGTTGTTATTCAACAGTTTTCTCCCAAATTTTAGTATGTTGTAGCTGAGACTATTTGCTATTTAAATATTTCCTTATTTTTTCAATCAGATGTCAGGATCATGCTTGTGCTCATCATCATCATTAACATTATCGTTTTTATCATCATATAACATTATCATTATCATCATCATCACCTTTACTATCATGATCATCATCATGGTCATCATGATCATCATTGTTTACATGTCTATATAACTTCTCCCATTCTCAATTCTATCATAAGACTTAGACAGACCACCTTATTCGTCTTCGTGACGAATTAAATTTCTAGTTTTAATTGAATTTGTACAAAAACACAATTCAATTAAAATAAATTTGTGACCACTCTTTTGTGTGCACGATTACTCAAAATTGAACCGTCCAATTTCTTTCAAATTTAACACAGTCATAGGTCATCATCTTAAGACGTGACAGGAACATTTTCAAGTTCATCAACATTTCGTGACGTCATCCAGGCGCCATTTTGTGAAGTGCTCTGAGAATCAACTCATGATCATATCTTCATAACCGTAAATCATTTCCATACATATTTATAACAATTATGGTCAAAATACATCCGGTCAACTTAAGATCAATAAACGCGCGCGTACGCGTCCGTACGCGCGTCGGTGCGCGCAAAAATAAAAAATGCTCATAATCACTTTTTGATCAAATTAGAGTACGTTTTAGGCCATTTCAAGCATTTCGAGATTTTTGCGTGGGCACACCTTTGCGCGCGCAGAAATTTGCGCGCGCGTTTGTGTTCGTAATGGTCTTACGCAACCTAGAATCGCCTTTTTTGTCTATCATAGTATTGCCCATTTTATTCCGAACAATTTGATACCATGTTTATCTCTTTATGACCATTAAAAATGAAATGAGCGTCAGTTTAAGGTAAATGTCTGTGCGTGCGAGCTCTTGTAATACATAGCATATATGGGCAAAAAACATGCCTATACGAAATTCATTATTAACTGTATAGAACAAATATTATTGTTCGATCTGAAAAGTCAACGGCAAAAAGCGTGTGAAACTAGTGAGCAATAATTGACCCAGTTGTACATTTCATCGCGCACCAGCTGCTGGTGACAATGACAATGTATATTACGCGTATAACAAAATGCGCACTATGCCCGAACTCCATTGTGACGTAACAATCACACCCTAGGCACACTGATTGCAGTGTATAGAAAATTCGTCAGCATATTTTTGGAAAATTGATTGTATCTCTGTAAATATTAATCAATTTTATTTCAAATTTTGATATGTTCTACCTTAAAATATTCTCTACAAATGTCAACACAATAATTCATTTTGACAAAGGTATCATGGCGTATTTTTGCGATTAAAGGAGGCATGTCAATTTTTTACATTTTGCGTGTATTCTCTATGGGACATGACTTTTTCTCAAAACTGGATTCTACATTATCGTCTTTCGGGAGCAATATCTCCGTCGTTTTATCTTTGTTTACGCTGAGCTTTGAGTGTGTTGTAGCTGAGACAATGAGCTATCACAAGTGTGCCCTTTATTTTTCGATCAGATGCCGGGATCATGCTCATATCTCACTTGCAAAGAGGAATTTGACAATTCCATTTTCCGTTTACGTGTATTCTCTACGGGAAATGTTTTGGTATATCGGTAACGCACTTGACTTCCGACCTCGAGGTCCCTGGTTCGAGTCCGGGCGTCTCCAACAATTTTTTTTCTTCATTTTTTTTACTTTTTGTACTTTTCAATGATCATAAAATTAAAAACAGACCACCTAATTCGTCACCATGACGAATTAAATTTCTAGTTAGGTGGTCTGTTATCAACAGACCACCTATTGATTTCGTCAGAATTTTCTTTCTTTATTTATTATTATTTATTATTTATTTTTATTTATTTAGCCACTTTTTTGTGTATCCGATTTCTCCATATCCATCCACCCAATTTCTCTCAATTTTGACACAGTCATAGGTCATCATCATGAGACGTGACAGGAAACTTTTCAAGTTCATCAGATTATCGTGACGTCATCCAAGCGCCATTTTGTGAAAATCCACTCATGTTCATATCTCCATAACGGATATTCATTGCTCATTCATATTTATCATGATTAAGGTCAATATCCGTCCGGTTAATTAAAGGTCAATTAACGGGCACGTACGCGTCCGTCCGCGCGTCGGTGCGCGCACAAAAATTTAAAATGCTCAAAATCACTTTTTGATCAAATTAGAGTACGAATCAGGTCATTTGATGCATTTCAAAAATTTTCGTCCGTACTTGTCCCCGCGCGCGGTGTGCGCGCTCACAGCGCGCGGAAATGGTCAAATTCAAAATGTTTACAAGATTTGGATTCCTCTTAACGTAATTGACAATTTATATTAATTTCAGTCACTCTTCATATTTCATAAGGCCGTGAGCGTGCGTCAAAGTTCAAAATCCGCGCGTGCTGCTATGGGCAATATAATGCAAATTTGATCAAAAACATGCCATTTTAAAAATCGAAATAGCTCTTCAGATAGTCCATCGACCCCCAATTTTTATATCATGGTTGGAGAAAGCATGAGTTAGAGATATGATTTCATACCACCCTGACTCGTACAAAGTGTAACAAAGTCAACATATTGACATCTAAACTCAACAAAATGTATTTTGTTGATGACGTCATTTTCTCCCAGAATTTAATATGTTGTAGCTGAGATAATTCTATATCTAAAATATGTCATTCATTTTTCATTTCGATGACGTCATCATAGTTAAATATTCCATTAAAGGCGACAATGCATAATTTGTCATATTTGCGCGTTATGTCTATGGGGGGTCACTCTTTTCAAAACATGAATCTGCATGACAAGGTGTTTTGACCAGTATCTCGGTTGTTATTCAACAGTTTTCTCCCAAATTTTAGTATGTTGTAGCTGAGACTATTTGCTATTTAAATATTCCTTATTTTTTCAATCAGATGTCAGGATCATGCTTGTGCTCATCATCATCATTAACATTATCGTTTTTATCATCATATAACATTATCATTATCATCATCATCATCACCTTTACTATCATGATCATCATCATGGTCATCATGATCATCATTGTTTACATGTCTATATAACTTCTCCCATTCTCAATTCTATCATAAGACTTAGACAGACCACCTTATTCGTCTTCGTGACGAATTAAATTTCTAGTTAGGTGGTCTGTTATCAACAGACCACCTATTGATTTCGTCAGAATTTTCTTTCTTCTTTATTATTTCTTTATTTTTATTTATTTCTTCACTTTTTTGTGTGTCGGATAACGTAAGATTGCTTACGTCAATTTCTTTTAATTTTGGCACAGGCATAAGTCATTGTCATAAGACGTGACAGAAACATTTTCAAGGTGATCAGGTCATCGTGACGTCATTTAGGCGCCATTTTGTGAAATCACATTTTCAATCATATCTTCATGATGCGTCATCAAAGGTCATTCATATTAATATCACATATACTTCAGGTCAAGGGTCAACAGGTCATGTCATCAAAGGTCACATAAAGGTCATGATGCGCGCGTATGTGCGCGTCAAAATTTAAAATTGCTCAAAATCACTTAACTATTAAACGAGAGTACGAATCAGGTCATTTTAAGCATTTCAAAATTTTCCGTCCGTTTGTGTACCCGCGCGCGGTGTGCGCGCTCACAGCGCGCGGAAAAGGTCAAATTCAAAATGTTTACATGATTTGGATTCCTCTTAACGTAATTTACAATTTACATTAATTTCAGTCACTCTTCATTTTTCATAAGGCCGTGAGCGTGCGTCAAAGTTCAAAATCTGCGCGTGCTGCTATGGGCAATATAATGCAAATTTGATCAAAAACATGCCCTTTTAAAAATCGAAATAGCTCTTCAGATAGTCCATCGACCCCCAATTTTTATATCATGGTTGGAGAAAGCATGAGTTGGAGATATGATTTCATACCACCCTGACTCGTACAAAGTGAAATAAAGTCATCATATTGGCATCTAAACTCAAACAAATGTATTTTGTTGATGACGTCATTTTTGTCTTTGTTTAATTGAGATTATCTCACTTATCGGTGATCGATTTTATCCCAGATTTTGATATGTTGTAGCTGAGCTAATTCTCTACCATAAATATGACATTTATTTTTCATTTAGATGACGTCATCATAGAAAAATATTCGATTAAAGGCGACATTGCATAATTTGTCATATTTGCGTGTTATGTCTATGGGACGTCACTTATTTCAAAACATGAATCTGCATGACAATATGTTTTGACCAGTATCTCGGTTGTTATTCAACAGTTTTCTCCCAAATGTTAGTATGTTGTAGCTGAGACTATATGTCATCTAAATCACTCCTCATTTTTCCGATAAGATGTCAGAATCACGCTAATGATCGTGATCATCATCCTCATCAACATCATCATGATCATCGTCATCATAATCATTACTATCAAGATCATCATCATAATCATCATTGTGTACATGTCTATATAACTTATCCCTTTTTCAATATAGTAAATATTATATTCTATTATAAGACTTGAAGACAGACCACCTTATTCGTCTTCGTGACGAATTAAATTTCTAGTTAGGTGGTCTGTTATCAACAGACCACCTATTGATTTCGTCAGAATTTTCTTTATTTATTTTTATTTCTTCCCGTTTTTTGTGCCCCGGATAACTCAAGTTTGGTTTAGTTAATCTCATTAAATTTCGGCACAATTATAGGTCATTGTAATGAGACGTGACAGGAACATTTTCAAGGTCATTAGGTTATCGTGACGTCATCCAGGCGCCATTTTGTGAAATCACGTTATCCATCATATCTTCATGATGCATAAGCAATGGTCATTCATATTCATAACACATATACTTTAGGTCAAGGGTCAACAGGTCATGTCATCAAAGGTCACATAAAGGTCATGACGCGCGCGTACGTGTGCGTCAAAATTTTAAAAAGCTCAAAATCACTTAACTATTAAACGAGAGTACGAATCAGGTCATTTTAAGCATTTCAAAAATTTCCGTCCGTATGTGTCCCCGCGCGCGGTGTGCGCGCTCACAGCGCGCGGAAAAGGTCAAATTCAAAATGTTTACATGATTTGGATTCCTCTTACCATAAATGACAATTTACATTAATTTCAGTCACTCTTCATATTTCATAAGGCCGTGAGCGCGCGTCAAAGTTCAAAATCCGCGCGTACTGCTATGGGCAATATAATGTAAATTTGATCAAAAACATGCTACTTTATAAATCGAAATAGCTCTTCAGATAGTCCGTCGACCCCCAATTTTTATATTATGGTTGGAAAGAGCATGAGTTGGAGATATGATTTCATACCACCCTGACTCCTACAAAGTGAAACAAAATCTTCATATTTGCATCTAAACTAAAGAAAATGTATTTTGTTGATGACGTTATTTTTGTCTTTGTTTAATTGAGATTATCTCACTTATCGGTGATCAATCTTCTCCCAGATTTCGATATGTTGTAGCTGAGATAATTCTCTACCAGAAATATGCCATTTATTTTTCATTTTGATGACGTCATCATAGTGAAATATTCGATTAAAGGCGACAATGCATAATTTGTTATATTTGCGTGTTATGTCTATGGGAGGTCACTTTTTTGAAAACATGCATCTGCATGACAATGTGTTTTGACCAGTATCTCGGTTATTATTCAACAGTTTTCTCCCAAATTTTAGTATGTTGTAGCTGAGACTATTTGCTATCTAAATATTTCCTTTTTTTTTCAATCAGATGTCAGGATCATGTTCATACTCATCATCGTCATCATCATCATCAATATCATCATTATCATCATCATCATCAAAGTCACCATCATCATCATCATGGTCTGAAGATGATGATCATCAACATCACCATGATCATGATCATTATCATCATCATCATCATCATGGTCTGAAGATGATGATCATCAACATCACCATGATCATGATCAGTATCATCATCATCATTAACATTATCGTTTTTATCATCATATAACATTTTCATTATCATGATCATCATCACCTTTACTATCATGATCATCATCATGTTCATCATGATCATCATTGTTTACATGTCTATATAACTTCTCCCATTCTCAAATCTATCATAAGACTTAGACAGACCACCTTATTCGTCTTCGTGACGAATTAAATTTCTAGTTAGGTGGTCTGTTATCAACAGACCACCTATTGATTTCGTCAGAATTTTCTTTCTTTATTAGGTGGTCTGTTATCAACAGACCACCTATTGATTTCGTCAGAATTTTCTTTCTTTATTATTTATTTTTATTTATTTCTCCACTTTTTTGTGCAACCGATTTCTCAATATCCATCCACCCAATTTTTCTCAATTTTGACACAGTTATAGGTAATCATCATGAGACGTGACAGGAACCTTTTCAAGGTCATCAGATTATCGTGACGTCATCCAGGCGCCATTTTGTGAAATCACATTATCCATCATATCTTCATGATGCATACTCAAAGTTCATTCATATTCATATCACATATACTTCAGGTCAAGGGTCAACAGGTCAAGTCATCAAAGGTCACATAAAGGTCATGACGCGCACGTACGCGCGCGTCAAAATTTTAAAATGCTCAAAATCACTTAACTATTAAACGAGAGTACGAATCAGGTCATTTTAAGCATTTCAAAATTTTCCGTCCGTAAGTGTCCCCGCGCGCGGTGTGCGCGCTCACGGCGCGCGGAAATAGTCAAATTCAAAATGTTTACATGATTTGGATTCCTCTTAACGTAAATAACAATTATTATTAATTTCAGTCACTCTTCATATTTCATAAGGCCGTGAGCGTGCGTCAAAGTTCAAAATCCGCGTGTGCTGCTATGGGCAATATAATGCAAATTTGATCAAAAACATGCCATTTTAAAAATCGAAATAGCTCTTCAGATAGTCCATTGACCCCCAATTTTTATATCATGGTTGGAAAAAGCATGAGTTGTAGATATGATTTCATACCACCCTGACTCGTACAAAGTGAAACAAAGTCATCATATTGGCATCTAAACTCAAACAAATGTATTTTATTGATGACGTCATTTTTGTCTTTGTTTAATTGAGATTATCTCACTTATCGGTGATCGATTTTCTCCCAGAATTTAATATGTTGTAGCTGAGATAGTTCTCTATCAAAAATATGCCATTCATTTTTCATTTCGATGACGTCATCATAGTTAAATATTCCATTAAAGGCGACAATGCATAATTTGTCATATTTGCGTGTTATGTCTATGGGAGGTCACTTTTTTCAAAACATGAATCTGCATGACAAGGTGTTTTGACCAGTATCTCGGTGGTTATTCAACAGTTTTCTCCCAAATTTTAGTATGTTGTAGCTGAGACTATTTGCTATCTACATATATCCCTACTTTTTCAATCAGATGTCAGGATCATGCTTATGCTCATCAACATCATTAACATTATCGTTTTTCATTATCATCATAACATTATCATTATCATCATCATCATCACCTTTACTATCATGATCATCATCATGGTCATCATGATCATCATAGTTTACATGTCTATTTAACTTCTCCCATTCTCAATTCTATCATAAGACTTAGACAGACCACCTTATTCGTCTTCGTGACGAATTAAATTTCTAGTTTATTATTATTATTATTATTATTATTATTATTTATTTTTATTTATTTCTCCACTTTTTTGTGCAACCGATTTCTCAATATCCATCCACCCAATTTTTCTCAATTTTGACACAGTTATAGGTTATCATCATGAGACGTGACAGGAACATTTTCAAGGTCATCAGATTATCGTGACGTCATCCAGGCGCCATTTTGTGAAATCACAGTATCCATCATATCTTCATGAAACATCAGCAAAGGTCATTCATATTCATATCACATATACTTCAGGTCAAGGGTCAACAGGTCAAGTCATCAAAGGTCACATAAAGGTCATGACGCGCACGTACGCGCGCGTCAAAATTTTAAAATGCTCAAAATCACTTAACTATTAAAGGAGAGTACGAATCAGGTCATTTGAAGCATTTCAAAATTTTCCGTCCGTAAGTGTCCCCGCGCGCGGTGTGCGCGCTCACGGCGCGCGGAAAAGGTCAAATTCAAAATGTTTACATGATTTGGATTCCTCTTAACGTAAATAACAATTATTATTAATTTCAGTCACTCTTCATATTTCATAAGGCCGTGAGCGTGCGTCAAAGTTCAAAATCCGCGTGTGCTGCTATGGGCAATATAATGCAAATTTGATCAAAAACATGCCATTTTAAAAATCGAAATAGCTCTTCAGATAGTCCATTGACCCCCAATTTTTATATCATGGTTGGAGAAAGCATGAGTTGGAGATATGATTTCATACCACCCTGACTCGTACAAAGTGTAACAAAGTCTTCATATTGACATGTAAACTCAACAAAATGTATTTTTTTGATGACGTCATTTTTGTCTTTGTTTATTTGAGATTATCTCACTTATCGGTGATCGATCTTCTCCCAGATTTTGATATGTTGTAGCTGAGATAATTCTCTATCAGAAATATGTCATTTATTTTTCATTTAGATGACGTCATCATAGTTAAATATTCGATTAAATGCGACAATGCTTAATTTGTCATATTTGCGTGTTATGTCTATGGGAGGTCACTTTTTTCAAAACATGAATCTGCATGACAATGTGTTTTGACCAGTATCTCGGTTGTTATTCAAAAGTTTTCTCCCAAATTTTAGTATGTTGTAGCTGAGACTATTGGCTATCTAAATATTTCCTCATTTTTTCAATCAGATATCAGGATCATGCTCATGGTCATCATCATCATTAACATTATCATTTTTATCATCATATAACATTATCATTATCATCATCACCTTTACTATCATGATCATCATCATGGTCATCATGATCATCATTGTTTACATGTCTATATAACTTCTCCCATTCTCAATTCTATCAAAAGACTTAGACAGACCACCTTATTCGTCTTCGTGACGAATTACATTTCTAGTTAGGTGGTCTGTTGTCAACAGACCACCTATTGATTTCGTCAGAATTTTCTTTCTTTATTATTTATTTTTATTTATTTCTCCACTTTTTTGTGCAACCGATTTCTCAATATCCATCCACCCAATTTTTCTCAATTTTGACACAGTCATAGGTAATCATCATGAGACGTGACAGGAACATTTTTAAGGTCATCAAATTATCGTGACGTCATCCAGGCGCCATTTTGTGAAATCACATTATCCATCATAGCTTCATGATGCATCAGCAAAGGTCATTCATATTCATATCACATATACTTCAGGTCAAGGGTCAACAGGTCATGTCATCAAAGGTTACATAAAGGTCATGACGCGCGCGTATGTGCGCGTCAAAATTTAAAATTGCTCAAAATCACTTAACTATTAAACGAGAGTACGAATCAGGTCATTTTAAGCATTTCAAAATTTTCCGTCCGTAAGTGTCCCCGCGCGCGGTGTGCGCGCTCACAGCGCGCGGAAAAGGTCAAATTCAAAATGTTTACATGATTTGGATTCCTCTTAACGTAATTGACAATTTACATTAATTTCAGTCACATTTCATATTTCATAAGGCCGTGAGCGTGCGTCAAAGTTCAAAATCCGCGCGTACTGCTATGGGCAATATAATGCAAATTTGATCAAAAACATGCCATTTTAAAAATCGAAATAGCTCTTCAGATAGTCCATTGACCCCCAATTTTTATATCATAATTGGAGAAAGCATGAGTTGGAGATATGATTTCATACCACCCTGACTCGTACAAAGTGAAATAAAGTCATCATATTGGCATCTAAACTAAAAAAAATGTATTTTGTTGATGACGTCATTTTTGTCTTTGTTTAATTGAGATTATCTCGCTTATCGGTGATCAATTTACTCCCAGATTTTGATATGTTGTAGCTGAGATAATTCTCTACAAAAATTATTGCATTTATTTTGCATTTGGATTACGTCATCATAGTATAATATTCGATTAAAGGCGACAATGCATAATTTGTCATATTTGCGTGTTATGTCTATGGGAGGTCACTTTTTTCAAAACGTGAATCTGCATGACAATGTGTTTTGACCAGTATCTTGGTTGCGTCATCATCATCATCATTATCAATATCATCATCATCATCATCAATATCATCATCATCATCAATGTCACCATCATCATCATCATCATGGTCTGAAGATGATCATCATCAACATCATCATGATCATGATCATTATCATCATCATCATCAATGTCACCATCATCATCATCATCATGGTCTGAAGATGATCATCATCAACATCATCATGATCATGATCATTATCATCATCATCATTAACATTATCGTTTTTATCATCATATAACATTATCATTATCATCATCATCATCACCTTTACTATCATGATCAACATCATGTTTATCATGATCATCATTGTTTACATGTCTATATAACTTCTCCAATTCTCAAATCTATCATAAGACTTAGACAGACCACCTTATTCGTCTTCGTGACGAATTCAATTCTAGTTAGGTGGTCTGTTATCAACAGACCACCTATTGATTTCGTCAGAATTTTCTTTATTATTATTATTATTATTATTATTATTATTATTTATTTTTATTTCTTCCCGTTTTTTGTGCCCCGGATAACTCAAGTTTGGTTTAGTTAATTTCAATAATTTTCGGCACAATTATAGTTCATTGTCATGAGACATGACATGAACATTTTCAAGGTCATTAGGTTATCGTGACGTCATCCATGCGCCATTTTGTGAAATCACGTTTTCCATCATATCTTCATGATGCATACTCAAAGTTCATTCATATTCATATCACATATACTTCAGGTCAAGGGTCAACAGGTCATGTCATCAAAGGTCACATAAAGGTCATGACGTGCGCGTATGTGCGCGTAAAAATTTAAAATTGCTCAAAATCACTAAACTATTAAACGAGAGTACGAATCAGGTCATTTTAAGCATTTCAAAATTTTCCGTCCGTACATGTCCACGCGCGCGTTGCGCGCGTTCATGACGCGCGGAAAATGTCAAATTCAAAATGTTTACATGATTTGGATTCCTCTTAACGTAATTGACAATTTACATTAATTTCAGTCACTCTTCATATTTAATAAGGCCGTGAGCGTGCGTCAAAGTTCAAAATCCGCGCGTACTGCTATGGGCGATATAATGCAAATTTGATCAAAAACATGCTATTTTAAAAATCGAAATAGCTCTTCAGATAGTCCATTGACCCCCAATTTTTATATCATGGTTGGAGAAAGCATGAGTTCGAGATATGATTTCATACCACCTTGACTCGTACAAAGTGAAACAAAGTCATCATATTGGCATCTAAACTCAAACAAATGTTTTTTGTTAATGACGTCATTTTTGTCTTTGTTTAATTGAGATTATCTCACTTATCGATGATCAATTTTCTCCCAGAATTTAATATGTTGTAGCTGAGATAATTCTCTATCAAAAATATACCATTCATTTTTCATTTTGATGACGTCATCATAGTTAAATATTCCATTAAAGGCGACAATGCATAATTTGTCATATTTGCGTGTTATGTCTATGGGAGGTCACTTTTTTCAAAACATGAATGTGCATGACAAGGTGTTTTGACCAGTATCTCGTTTGTTATTCAACAGTTTTCTCCCAAATTTTAGTATGTTGTAGCTGAGACTATTTGCTATTTAAATATTTCCTTATTTTTTCAATCAGATGTCAGGATCATGCTTGTGCTCATCATCATCATTAACATTATCGTTTTTATCATCATATAACATTATCATTATCATCATCATCACCTTTACTATCATGATCATCATCATGGTCATCATGATCATCATTATTTACATGTCTATATAACTTCTCCCATTCTCAATTCTATCATAAGACTTAGACAGACCACCTTATTCGTCTTCGTGACGAATTAAATTTCTAGTTAGGTGGTCTGTTATCAACAGACCACCTATTGATTTCGTCAGAATTTTCTTTATTTATTTTTATTTCTTCCCGTTTTTTGTGCCCCGGATAACTCAAGTTTGGTTGAGTCAATTTGATTCAATTTTAGCACAGTCATAGGTCATTGTCATGACACGTGACAGGAACATTTTCAAGGTCATCATTTTATCGTGACGTCATCCAGGCGCCATTTTGTGAAATCACATTATCCATCATATCTTCATGATGCATCAGCAAAGGTCATTCGTATTCATATCAAATATACTTCAGGTCAAGGGTCAACAGGTCATGTCATCAAAGGTCACATAAAGGTCATGACGCGCGCGTATGTGCGCGTCAAAATTTAGAATTGCTAAAAATCACTAAACTATTAAACGAGAGTACGAATCAGGTCATTTTAAGCATTTCAAAATTTTCCGTCCGTAAGTGTCCCCGCGCGCGGTGTGCGCGCTCACAGCGCGCGGAAATGGTCAAATTCAAAATGTTTACATGATTTGGATTCCTCTTAACGTAATTGACAAGTTACATTAATTTCAGTCACTCTTTTAATTTCATAAGGCCGTGAGCGTGCGTCAAAGTTCAAAATCCGCGCGTGCTGCTATGGGCAATATAATGCAAATTTGATCAAAAACATGCCATTTTAAAAATCGAAATAGCTCTTCAGATAGTCCATCGACCCCCAATTTTTATATCATGGTTGGAAAAAGCATGAGTTGTAGATATGATTTCATACCACCCTGACTCGTACAAAGTGAAACAAAGTCATCATATTGGCATCTAAACTCAAACAAATGTATTTTGTTGATGACGTCATTTTTGTCTTTGTTTAATTGAGATTATCTCACTTATCGGTGATCAACTTTCTCCCAGATTTTGATATGTTGTAGCTGAGATAATTCTCTATCAGAAATATGTCATTTATTTTTCATTTAGATGACGTCATCATAGTTAAATATTCGATTAAATGCGACAATGCTTAATTTGTCATATTTGCGTGTTATGTCTATGGGAGGTCACTTTTTTCAAAACATGAATCTGCATGACAATGTGTTTTGACCAGTATCTCGGTTGTTATTCAAAAGTTTTCTCCCAAATTTTAGTATGTTGTAGCTGAGACTATTGGCTATCTAAATATTTCCTCATTTTTTCAATCAGATATCAGGATCATGCTCATGGTCATCATCATCATTAACATTATCATTTTTATCATCATATAACATTATCATTATCATCATCACCTTTACTATCATGATCATCATCATGGTCATCATGATCATCATTGTTTACATGTCTATATAACTTCTCCCATTCTCAATTCTATCAAAAGACTTAGACAGACCACCTTATTCGTCTTCGTGACGAATTACATTTCTAGTTAGGTGGTCTGTTGTCAACAGACCACCTATTGATTTCGTCAGAATTTTCTTTCTTTATTATTTATTTTTATTTATTTCTCCACTTTTTTGTGCAACCGATTTCTCAATATCCATCCACCCAATTTTTCTCAATTTTGACACAGTCATAGGTAATCATCATGAGACGTGACAGGAACATTTTTAAGGTCATCAAATTATCGTGACGTCATCCAGGCGCCATTTTGTGAAATCACATTATCCATCATAGCTTCATGATGCATCAGCAAAGGTCATTCATATTCATATCACATATACTTCAGGTCAAGGGTCAACAGGTCATGTCATCAAAGGTTACATAAAGGTCATGACGCGCGCGTATGTGCGCGTCAAAATTTAAAATTGCTCAAAATCACTTAACTATTAAACGAGAGTACGAATCAGGTCATTTTAAGCATTTCAAAATTTTCCGTCCGTAAGTGTCCCCGCGCGCGGTGTGCGCGCTCACAGCGCGCGGAAAAGGTCAAATTCAAAATGTTTACATGATTTGGATTCCTCTTAACGTAATTGACAATTTACATTAATTTCAGTCACATTTCATATTTCATAAGGCCGTGAGCGTGCGTCAAAGTTCAAAATCCGCGCGTACTGCTATGGGCAATATAATGCAAATTTGATCAAAAACATGCCATTTTAAAAATCGAAATAGCTCTTCAGATAGTCCATTGACCCCCAATTTTTATATCATAATTGGAGAAAGCATGAGTTGGAGATATGATTTCATACCACCCTGACTCGTACAAAGTGAAATAAAGTCATCATATTGGCATCTAAACTAAAAAAAATGTATTTTGTTGATGACGTCATTTTTGTCTTTGTTTAATTGAGATTATCTCGCTTATCGGTGATCAATTTACTCCCAGATTTTGATATGTTGTAGCTGAGATAATTCTCTACAAAAATTATTGCATTTATTTTGCATTTGGATTACGTCATCATAGTATAATATTCGATTAAAGGCGACAATGCATAATTTGTCATATTTGCGTGTTATGTCTATGGGAGGTCACTTTTTTCAAAACGTGAATCTGCATGACAATGTGTTTTGACCAGTATCTTGGTTGCGTCATCATCATCATCATTATCAATATCATCATCATCATCATCAATATCATCATCATCATCAATGTCACCATCATCATCATCATCATGGTCTGAAGATGATCATCATCAACATCATCATGATCATGATCATTATCATCATCATCATCAATGTCACCATCATCATCATCATCATGGTCTGAAGATGATCATCATCAACATCATCATGATCATGATCATTATCATCATCATCATTAACATTATCGTTTTTATCATCATATAACATTATCATTATCATCATCATCATCACCTTTACTATCATGATCAACATCATGTTTATCATGATCATCATTGTTTACATGTCTATATAACTTCTCCAATTCTCAAATCTATCATAAGACTTAGACAGACCACCTTATTCGTCTTCGTGACGAATTCAATTCTAGTTAGGTGGTCTGTTATCAACAGACCACCTATTGATTTCGTCAGAATTTTCTTTATTATTATTATTATTATTATTATTATTATTATTTATTTTTATTTCTTCCCGTTTTTTGTGCCCCGGATAACTCAAGTTTGGTTTAGTTAATTTCAATAATTTTCGGCACAATTATAGTCCATTGTCATGAGACATGACATGAACATTTTCAAGGTCATTAGGTTATCGTGACGTCATCCATGCGCCATTTTGTGAAATCACGTTTTCCATCATATCTTCATGATGCATACTCAAAGTTCATTCATATTCATATCACATATACTTCAGGTCAAGGGTCAACAGGTCATGTCATCAAAGGTCACATAAAGGTCATGACGTGCGCGTATGTGCGCGTAAAAATTTAAAATTGCTCAAAATCACTAAACTATTAAACGAGAGTACGAATCAGGTCATTTTAAGCATTTCAAAATTTTCCGTCCGTACATGTCCACGCGCGCGTTGCGCGCGTTCATGACGCGCGGAAAATGTCAAATTCAAAATGTTTACATGATTTGGATTCCTCTTAACGTAATTGACAATTTACATTAATTTCAGTCACTCTTCATATTTAATAAGGCCGTGAGCGTGCGTCAAAGTTCAAAATCCGCGCGTACTGCTATGGGCGATATAATGCAAATTTGATCAAAAACATGCTATTTTAAAAATCGAAATAGCTCTTCAGATAGTCCATTGACCCCCAATTTTTATATCATGGTTGGAGAAAGCATGAGTTCGAGATATGATTTCATACCACCTTGACTCGTACAAAGTGAAACAAAGTCATCATATTGGCATCTAAACTCAAACAAATGTTTTTTGTTAATGACGTCATTTTTGTCTTTGTTTAATTGAGATTATCTCACTTATCGATGATCAATTTTCTCCCAGAATTTAATATGTTGTAGCTGAGATAATTCTCTATCAAAAATATACCATTCATTTTTCATTTTGATGACGTCATCATAGTTAAATATTCCATTAAAGGCGACAATGCATAATTTGTCATATTTGCGTGTTATGTCTATGGGAGGTCACTTTTTTCAAAACATGAATGTGCATGACAAGGTGTTTTGACCAGTATCTCGTTTGTTATTCAACAGTTTTCTCCCAAATTTTAGTATGTTGTAGCTGAGACTATTTGCTATTTAAATATTTCCTTATTTTTTCAATCAGATGTCAGGATCATGCTTGTGCTCATCATCATCATTAACATTATCGTTTTTATCATCATATAACATTATCATTATCATCATCATCACCTTTACTATCATGATCATCATCATGGTCATCATGATCATCATTATTTACATGTCTATATAACTTCTCCCATTCTCAATTCTATCATAAGACTTAGACAGACCACCTTATTCGTCTTCGTGACGAATTAAATTTCTAGTTAGGTGGTCTGTTATCAACAGACCACCTATTGATTTCGTCAGAATTTTCTTTATTTATTTTTATTTCTTCCCGTTTTTTGTGCCCCGGATAACTCAAGTTTGGTTGAGTCAATTTGATTCAATTTTAGCACAGTCATAGGTCATTGTCATGACACGTGACAGGAACATTTTCAAGGTCATCATTTTATCGTGACGTCATCCAGGCGCCATTTTGTGAAATCACATTATCCATCATATCTTCATGATGCATCAGCAAAGGTCATTCGTATTCATATCAAATATACTTCAGGTCAAGGGTCAACAGGTCATGTCATCAAAGGTCACATAAAGGTCATGACGCGCGCGTATGTGCGCGTCAAAATTTAGAATTGCTAAAAATCACTAAACTATTAAACGAGAGTACGAATCAGGTCATTTTAAGCATTTCAAAATTTTCCGTCCGTAAGTGTCCCCGCGCGCGGTGTGCGCGCTCACAGCGCGCGGAAATGGTCAAATTCAAAATGTTTACATGATTTGGATTCCTCTTAACGTAATTGACAAGTTACATTAATTTCAGTCACTCTTTTAATTTCATAAGGCCGTGAGCGTGCGTCAAAGTTCAAAATCCGCGCGTGCTGCTATGGGCAATATAATGCAAATTTGATCAAAAACATGCCATTTTAAAAATCGAAATAGCTCTTCAGATAGTCCATCGACCCCCAATTTTTATATCATGGTTGGAAAAAGCATGAGTTGTAGATATGATTTCATACCACCCTGACTCGTACAAAGTGAAACAAAGTCATCATATTGGCATCTAAACTCAAACAAATGTATTTTGTTGATGACGTCATTTTTGTCTTTGTTTAATTGAGATTATCTCACTTATCGGTGATCAACTTTCTCCCAGATTTCGATATGTTGTAGCTGAGATAATTTTCTATCAAAAATATGTCATTTATTTTTCATTTAGATGACGTCATCATAGTAAAATATTCGATTAAAGGCGACAATGCATAATTTGTCATATTTGCGTGTTATGTCTATGGGAGGTCACTTTTTTCAAAACATGAATCTGCATGACAAGGTGTTTTGACCAGTATCTCGGTTGTTATTCAACAGTTTTCTCCCAAATTTTAGTATGTTGTAGCTGAGACTATTTGCTATTTAATTATTTCCTTATTTTTTCAATCAGATGTCAGGATCATGCTTGTGCTTATCATCATCATTAACATTATCGTTTTTATCATCATATAACATTATCATTATCATCATCATCATCACCTTTACTATCATGATCATCATCATAGTCATCATGATCATCATTGTTTACATGTCTATATAACTTCTCCCATTCTCAATTCTATCATAAGACTTAGACAGACCACCTTATTCGTCTTCGTGACGAATTAAATTTCTAGTTAGGTGGTCTGTTATCAACAGACCACCTATTGATTTCGTCAGAATTTTCTTTCTTTATTTATTATTTATTATTTATTTTTATTTATTTAGCCACTTTTTTGTGTATCCGATTTCTCAATATCCATCCACCCAATTTCTCTCAATTTTGACACAGTCATAGGTCATCATCATGAGACGTGACAGGAAACTTTTAAAGTTCATCAGATTATCGTGACGTCATCCAGGCGCCATTTTGTGAAAATCCACTCATGTTCATATCTCCATAACGGATATTCATTGCTCATTCATATTCATATCACATATACTTTAGGTCAAGGGTCAACAGGTCATGTCCTCAAAGGTCACTTAAAGGTCATGACGCGCGCGTATGTGCGCGTCAAAATTTAAAATTGCTCAAAATCACTAAACTATTAAACGAGAGTACGAATCAGGTCATTTTAAGCATTTCAAAATTTTCCGTCCGTAAGTGTCCCCGCGCGCGGTGTGCGCGCTCACAGCGCGCGGAAATGGTCAAATTCAAAATGTTTACATGATTTGGATTCCTCTTAACGTAATTGACAAGTTACATTAATTTCAGTCACTCTTTATATTTCATAAGGCCGTGAGCGTGCGTCAAAGTTCAAAATCCGCGCGTGCTGCTATGGGCAATATAATGCAAATTTGATCAAAAACATGCCATTTTAAAAATCGAAATAGCTCTTCAGATAGTCCATCGACCCCCAATTTTTATATCATGGTTGGAAAAAGCATGAGTTGTAGATATGATTTCATGTCTCATTTGACCCTCAATTAACTCATGACGTCATCATAATGGCCTCCAAACTCAAAATTTCAATTTGCATATTATGACGTCAGCATATTTTTGTAAAATTGATTGTATCTCTGTAAATATTGATTAATTTTTTTCCACATTTTGATATGTTCTACCTGATAATATTGTCTACAAATGCAGTCACCACGATATTTCATTTTGACAAGGGCATCATGGCGTATTTTTGCGATTAAAGCAGGCATGTCAATTTTTCACATTTTGCGTGTATTCTCTATGAGACATGACTTTTTCTCAAAACTAGATTCTACATTCTCGTCTTTCGCGAGCAATATCTCCATCGTTTTATCTTTGTTTATGCTGAGCTTTGAGTATGATGTAGCTGAGAGAATAAGCTATCACAAGTGTGCCCTTTATTTTTCGATCAGATGCCGGGATCATGCTCATATTTCACTTATAAAGTGGGATTTGTGAATTCTATTTTCCGTTTACGTGTAATCTCTGTTGTTTTGGCATATCGGTAACGCACTTGACTTCCGACCTCGAGGTCCCTGGTTCGAGTCCGGGAGTCTCCAACAATTTTTTTTTTTTTTTTCTTTTTTGACTTTTCAATGATCATAAAATTGAAAACAGACCACCTAATTCGTCCCCATGACGAATTAAATTTCTAGTATTTTAATTGAATTTGTACAAAAACACAATTCAATTAAAATAAATTTGTGACCACTTTTTTGTGTGCAGTATTACTCAAAATTGAACCGTGCAAATTCAATTAAATTTGACACAGTCATAGGTCATCTTCTTAAGACGTGACAGGAACATTTTCAAGTTCATTAAAATATCGTGACGTCATCCAGGCGCCATTTTGTGAAGTGCTCTGAGAATCAACTAATGATCATATCTTCATAACCGTAAATCATTTATCATTCATATGTATAACGATTATGGTCAATATCCGTCCGGTCAACTTAAGGTAAAAAAACGCGCGCGTACGCGTCCGTCCGCGCGTCGGTGCGCGCAAAAATAAAAAATGCTCATAATCACTTTTTGATCAAATTAGAGTACGTTTTAGGCCATTTCAAGCATTTCGAAAATTTCGAATATTTTCGCAAGCATAAATTTGCGCGCACGTTTGTGTTCGTAATGGTCGTACGCAACCTAGAATCGCCTTTTTTGGTCTATCATAGTATTGCCCATTTTATTCCGAACAATTTGATACCATGTTTATCTCTTTATGACCATTAATAACGAAATGAGCGTCCGTTCAAGGTAAAGTCCGTTCGAACCCTCAATTAACTCATGACGTCATCATGATTGCCTCCGTTCAAGGTAAATGTCCGTGCGTGCGAGCTCTTGTAATACATGGCAAATATGGGCAAAAACATGCCTATACAAAATCCATTGTAGCTCTTCAGAATGGATAGATACCCCCAATTCTTTTTAATATTTAGATAGATTATGAGTCGGAGATATGATTTCATGTCTCATTTGACCCTCAATTAACTCATGACGTCATCATAATGGCCTCCAATCTCAAAATTTCAATTTGCAAATTATGACGTTAGCATATTTTTGGAAATTTCACTGTATCTCTGTAAATATTGATCGATTTTCTTCCAAATTTTGATATGTTGTAGCTGAGACAATTTTCTACAAATAAAGTCACGACGTATTTTTCATTTTGACAATGGCATCATGGCGTATTTTTGTGATTAAAGGAGGCATGTCAATCTTTCACATTTTGCGTGTATTCTCTATGGGATATGACTTTTTCTCAAAACTGGATTCTACATTCTTGTCTCTCGCGAGCAATATCTCCGTCGCTTTATTTTCGTTTACGCTGAGCTTTGAGTATGTTGTAGCTGAGACAATGAGCTATCACAAGTGTGCCATTTATTTCTCAATCAGATGTCGGGATCATGCTCATATTTCAATTACAAAATGGGATTTGAGAATTCCATTTTTCGTTTACGTGTAATCTCTATGGGAAATGTTTTGGTATATCGGTAACGCACTTGACTTCCGACCTCGAGGTCCCTGGTTCGAGTCCGGGCGTCTCCAACAATTTGTTTTCGTCACTTTTTTCTCTTTTTGACCTTTCACTGTACCATCTCCTTTGAATATTAAAACACGTAAAATCGCAAATAATGTAATAAACAACCATATTTACTTTATTACCCTATTATCACTTGATCCATTATTCTTCATTCATCAATTCATATCTCAATACATCATTTTACATTAACATCATTTTATTGGGTAATTGAATTGAAGATGAGCATGATCATAAGAATTGAAGACAGACCACCTTATTCGTCTTCGTGACGAATTAAATTTCTAGTTATTATTATTATTTATTTTTATTTCCTACACTTTTTTGTGCCATAGATAACTCAAGTTTGGTTCCGTCAATTTCATTCAATTTTGGCACAGTCATAGGTCATTGGCATAAGACGTGACAGTAACCTTTTCAAGGTCATCAGGTCATCATGACGTCATCCAGGCGCCATTTTGTGAAATCACATTATCCATCATATCTTCATGATGCATAAGCAAAGGTCATTCATATTCATATCACATATACTTCAGGTCAAGGGTCAACAAGTCATGTCATCAAAGGTCACATAAAGGTCATGACGCGCACGTACGCGCGCGTCAAACTTTTAAAATGCTCAAAATCACTTAACTATTAAACGAGAGTACGAATCAGGTCATTTTAAGCATTTCAAAAATTTCCGTCCGTACTTGTCCCCGCGCGCGGTGCGCGCGCTCACAACGCGCGGAAAAGGTCAAATTCAATTTGTTTACACGATTTAGATTCCTCTTACCATAAATGACAATTTACATTAATTTCAGTCACTCTTGACCTTTCATAAGGCCGTGAGCGCGCGTCAAAGTTCAAAATCCGCGCGTACTGCTATGGGCAATATAATGTAAATTTGATCAAAAACATGCTACTTTATAAATCGAAATAGCTCTTCAGATAGTCCGTCGACCCCCAATTTTTATATCATGGTTGGAAAGAGCAAGAGTTGGAGATATGATTTCATACCACCCTGACTCGTACAAAGTGAAACAAAGTCATCATATTGGCATCTAAACTCAAACAAATGTATTTTGTTGATGACGTCATTTTTGTCTTTGTTTAATTGAGATTATCTCACTTATCGGTGATCAATCTTCTCCCACATTTTGATATGTTGTAGCTGAGATAATTCTCTATCAGAAATATGTCATTTATTTTTCATTTTGATGACGTCATCATAGTTAAATATTCCATTAAAGGCGACAATGCATAATTTGTCATATTTGCGTGTTATGTCTATGGGAGGTCACTTTTTTCAAAACATGAATCTGCATGACAAGGTGTTTTGACCAGTATCTCGGTTGTTATTCAACAGTTTTCTCCCAAATTTTAGTATGTTGTAGCTGAGACTATTTGCTATCGAAATATTTCCTTATTTTTTCAATCAGATGTCAGGACCATGCTTATGCTCATCATCATCATTAACATTATCGTTTTTATCATCATATAACATTATCATTATCATCATCATCATCACCTTTACTATCATGATCATCATCATGGTCATCATGATCATCATTGTTTACATGTCTATATAACTTCTCCCATTCTCAATTCTATCATAAGACTTAGACAGACCACCTTATTCGTCTTCGTGACGAATTAAATTTCTAGTTAGGTGGTCTGTTATCAACAGACCACCTATTGATTTCGTCAGAATTTTCTTTCTTTATTTATTATTTATTATTTATTTTTATTTATTTAGCCACTTTTTTGTGTATCCGATTTCTCAATATCCATCCACCCAATTTCTCTCAATTTTGAGACAGTCATAGGTCATCATCATGAGACGTGACAGGAAACATTTCAAGTTCATCAGATTATCGTGACGTCATCCAGGCGCCATTTTGTGAAAATCCACTCATGTTCATATCTCCATAACGGATATTCATTGCTCATTCATATTTATCATGATTAAGGTCAATATCCGTCCGGTTAATTAAAGGTCAATTAACGCGCACGTACGCGTCCGTCCGCGCGTCGGTGCGCGCACAAAAATTAAAAATGCTCAAAATCACTTTTTGATCGAATTAGAGTACGAATCAGGTCATTTGAAGCATTTCAAAATTTTCCGTCCGTACATGTCCCCGCGCGCGTTGCGCGCGCTCATGACGCGCGGAAAAGGTCAAATTCAAAATGTTTACATGATTTGGATTTCTCTTAACGTAATTGACAATTTACATTAATTTCAGTCACTCTTCATATTTAATAAGGCCGTGAGCGTGCGTCAAAGTTCAAAATCCGCGCGTACTGCTATGGGCGATATAATGCAAATTTGATCAAAAACATGCCATTTTAAAAATCGAAATTGCTCTTCAGATAGTCCATTGACCCCCAATTTTTATATCATGGTTGGAAAGAGCATGAGTTGGAGATATGATTTCATACCACCCTGACTCGTACACAGTGAAACAAAGTCATTATATTGCTATCTAAACTCAAACAAATGTATTTTGTTGATGACGTCATTTTTGTCATTGTTTATTTGAGATTATCTCACTTATCGGTGATCGATCTTCTCCCAGATTTTGATATGTTGTAGCTGAGATAATTTTCTATCAGAAATATGCCATTTGTTTTTCATTTAGATGACGTCATCATAGTTAAATATTCCATTAAAGGCGACAATGCATAATTTGTTATATTTGCGTGTTATGTCTATTGGAGGTCACTTTTTTCAAAACATGAATCTGCATGACAAGGTGTTTTGACCAGTATCTCGGTTGTTATTCAACAGTTTTCTCCCAAATTTTAGTATGTTGTAGCTGAGACTATTTGCTATCTAAATATTTCCTCATTTTTTTTAATCAGTTGTCAGGATCATGCTTATGCTCATCATCATCATTAACATTATCGTTTTTATCGTCATATAACATTATCATTATCATCATCATCATCACCTTTACTATCATGATCATCACCATGTTCATCATGATCATCATTGTTTACATGTCTATATAACTCTCCCATTCTCAAATCTATCATAAGACTTAGACAGACCACCTTATTCGTCTTCGTGACGAATTAAATTTCTAGTATTTTAATTGAATTTGTACAAAAACACAATTCAATTAAAATAAATTTGTGACCACTCTTTTGTGTGCACGATTACTCAAAATTGAACCGTCCAATTTCTTTCAAATTTAACACAGTCATAGGTCATCATCTTAAGACGTGACAGGAACATTTTCAAGTTCATCAAAATATCGTGACGTCATCCAGGCGCCATTTTGTGAAGTGCTCTGAGAATCAACTCATGATCATATCTTCATAACCGTAAATCATTTCTCATTCATATTTATAACAATTATGGTCAATATACATCCGGTCAACTTAAGGTCAATAAACGCGCGCGTACGCGTCCGTCCGCGCGTCGGTGCGCGCAAAAATAAAAAATGCTCATAATCACTTTTTGATCAAATTAGAGTACGTTTTAGGCCATTTCAAGCATTTCGAGATTTTTGCGTGGGCACACCTTTGCGCGCGCATAAATTTGCGCGCGCGTTTGTGTTCGTAATGGTCTTACGCAACCTAGAATCGCCTTTTTTGTCTATCATAGTATTGCCCATTTTATTCCGAACAATTTGATACCATGTTTATCTCTTTATGATCATTAATAACGAAATGAGCGTCAGTTTAAGGTAAACGTCTGTGCGTGCGAGCTCTTGTAATACATAGCATATATGGGCAAAAACATGCCTATACGAAATTCATTATTAACTGTATAGAAAAAAATATTATGGCTCGATCTGAAAAGTCAACGGCAAAATGCGTGTGAAACTAGTGAGCAATAATTGACCCAGTTGTACATTTCATCGCGCACCAGCTGCTGGTGACAATGACAATGTATATTACGTGTATAACAAAATGCGCACTATGCCCGAACTCCATTGTGACGTAACAATCACACCCTAGGCAAACTGATTGCAGTGTATCGAAAATTCGTCAGCATATTTTTGGAAAATTGATTGTATCTCGCTTAATGTTGATCAATTTTCTTCCAAATTTTGATATGTTGTAGCTGAGCTAATTTTCTACCAGAAACAGGCATTTATTTTTCATTTAGATGACGTCATCGTATTAAAATATTCGATTAAAGGCGACACTGCATAATTTGTCATATTTGCGTGTTATGTCTAAAGGAGGTCACTTTTTTCATGAATCTGCATGACAATATGTTTTGACCAGTATCTCGGTTGTTATTCAACAGTTTTCTCCCAAATTTTAGTATGTTGTACCTGAGACTATATTTTATCTAAATCACCCCTTATTTTTTCGATAAGATGTCAGGATCATGCTCATTATCATCAATATCATTAACATTATCATTATCATCGTCATCATCGTCATCACCATTACTATCAAGATCATCATCATCATCATCATTGTTTACATGTCTATATAACTTCTACCTTTCTCAATATAGTAAATAGTATAATCTACCATCAGACATGAAGACAGACCACCTTATTCGTCTTCGTGACGAATTAAATTTCTAGTTAGGTGGTCTGTTATCAACAGACCACCTATTGATTTCGTCAGAATTTTCTTTCTTTATTAGGTGGTCTGTTATCAACAGACCACCTATTGATTTCGTCAGAATTTTCTTTCTTTATTTATTATTATTATTATTATTTATTTTTATTTATTTCTCCACTTTTTTGTGCAACCGATTTCTCAATATCCATCCAACCAATTTTTCTCAATTTTGACACAGTTATAGGTAATCATCATGAGACGTGACAGGAACATTTTCAAGGTCATCAAATTATCGTGACGTCATCCAGGCGCCATTTTGTGAAATCACATTATCCATCATATCTTCATGATGCATCAGCAAAGGTCATTCATATTCATATCACATATACTTCAGGTCAAGGGTCAACAGGTCATGTCATCAAAGGTCACATAAAGGTCATGACGCGCGCGTATGTGCGCGTCAAAATTTAAAATTGCTCAAAATCAGTAAACTATTAAACGAGAGTACGAATCAGGTCATTTTAAGCATTTCAAAATTTTCCGTCCGTACATGTCCCCGCGCGCGGTGTGCGCGCTCACGGCGCGCGGAAAAGGTCAAATTCAAAATGTTTACATAATTTGGATTCCTCTTAACGTAATTGACAATTTACATTAATTTCAGTTACTCTTCATATTTCATTAGGCCGTGAGCGGGCGTCAAAGTTCAAAATCCGCGCGTGCTGCTATGGGCAATATAATGCAAATTTGATCAAAAACATGCAATTTTAAAAATCGAAATAGCTCTTCAGATAGTCCATCGACCCCCAATTTTTATATCATGGTTGGATAAAGCATGAAATGGAGATATGATTTCATACCACCCTAAATCGTACAAAGTGAAACAAAGTCATCATATTGGCATCTAAACTCAAACAAATGTATTTTGTTGATGACGTCATTTTTGTCTTTGTTTAATTGAGATTATCTCACTTATCGGTGATCGATTTTCTCCCAAATTTTGATATGTTGTAGCTGAGATAATTTTCTATCAGAATAAGTCATATTTCTTTCATTTGGATGACGTCATCATAGTTAAATATTCGATTAAAGGCGACAATGTATAATTTGTCATATTTGCGTGTTATGTCTATGGGAGGTCACTTTTTTCAAAACATGAATCTGCATGACAATGTGTTTTGACCAGTATCTCGGTTGTTATTCAACAGTTTTCTCCCAAATTTTAGTATTTTGTCGCTGAGACTATATGTTATCTTAATCATTCCTCATTTTTCCGAAAAGATGTCAGAATCCCGCTCATGATCATGATCATCATCATTATCATAATGATGATAATCATCCTCATCAACATCATCATGATCATCATCATCATAAACATTACTATCAGGATCATCATCATCATAATCATCATTATTTACATGTCTCTATAACTTCTCCCTTTTTCAATATAGTAAATATTATAATCTATTATAAGACTTGAAGACAGACCACCTTATTCGTCTTCGTGACGAATTAAATTTCTAGTTTATTATTATTATTATTATTATTATTATTATTTATTTTTATTTATTTCTCCACTTTTTTGTGCAACCGATTTCTCAATATCCATCCACCCAATTTTTCTCAATTTTGACACAGTTATAGGTAATCATCATGAGACGTGACAGGAACATTTTCAAGGTCATCAGATTATCGTGACGTCATCCAGGCGCCATTTTGTGAAATCACATTATCCATCATATCTTCATGATGCATCAGCAAAGGTCATTCATATTCATATCACATATACTTTAGGTCAAGGGTCAACAGGTCATGTCATCAAAGGTCACATAAAGGTCATGACGCGCGCGTATGTGCGCGTCAAAATTTAAAATTGCTCAAAATCACTAAACTATTAAACGAGAGTACGAATCAGGTCATTTTAAGCATTTCAAAATTTTCCGTCCGTAAATGTCCCCGCGCGCGGTGTGCGCGCTCACAGCGCGCGGAAAAGGTCAAATTCAAAATGTTTACATGATTTGGATTCCTCTTAACGTAATTGACAATTTACATTAATTTCAGTCACTCTTCATATTTCATAAGGCCGTGAGCGTGCGTCAAAGTTCAAAATCCGCGCGTACTGCTATGGGCAATATAGTGCAAATTTGATCAAAAACATGCCATTTTAAAAATCGAAATAGCTCTTCAGATAGTCCATTGACCCCCAATGTTTATATCATGGTTGGAGAAAGCATGAGTTGGAGATATGATTTCATACCACCCTGACTCGTACAAAGTGAAATAAAGTCATCATATTGGCATCTAAACTCAAACAAATGTATTTTGTTGATGACGTCATTTTTGTCTTTGTTTATTTGAGATTATCTCACTTATCGGTGATCGATTTTCTCCCAGATTTTGATATGTTGTAGCTGAGATAATTCTCTATCAGAAATATGCCATTTATTTTTCATTTATCTGACGTCATCATAGTAAAATATGCGATTAAAGGCGACAATGCATAATTTGTCATATTTGCGTGTTATGTCTAGGGGAGGTCACTTTTTTCAAAACATGAATCTGCATGACAATGTGTTTTGACCAGTATCTCGGTTATTATTCAACAGTTTTCTCCCAAATTTTAGTATGTTGTAGCTGAGACTATTTGCTATCTAAATATTTCCTCATTTTTTCAATCAGATGTCAGGATCATGCTCATGCTCATCATCATCATCATCATCATCAATATCATCATCTTCATCAATGTCACCATCATCATCATCAACATCATCATGATCATGATCATTATCATCATCATTAACATTATCGTTTTTATCATCATATAACATTATCATTATCATCATCATCACCTTTACTATCATGATCATCATCATGGTCATCATGATCATCATTGTTTACATGTCTATATAACTTCTCCCATTCTCAATTCTATCATAAGACTTAGACAGACCACCTTATTCGTCTTCGTGACGAATTAAATTTCTAGTTAGGTGGTCTGTTGTCAACAGACCACCTATTGATTTCGTCAGAATTTTCTTTCTTCTTTATTATTTCTTTATTTTTATTTATTTCTTCACTTTTTTGTGTGTCGGATAACGTAAGATTGGTTATGTCAATTTCTTTTAATTTTGGCACAGGCATAGGTCATTGTCATAAGACGTGACAGAAACATTTTCAAGGTGATCAGGTCATCGTGACGTCATTTAGGCGCCATTTTGTGAAATCACATTTTCAATCATATCTTCATGATGCGTCAGCAATGGTCATTCATATTCATATCACATTTACTTTAGGTCAAGGGTAAACAGGTCATGTCATCAAAGGTCACATAAAGGTCATGATGCGCGCGTATGTGCGCGTCAAAATTTAAAATTGCTCAAAATCACTTAACTATTAAACGAGAGTACGAATCAGGTCATTTTAAGCATTTCAAAATTTTCCGTCCGTTCGTGTCCCCTCGCGCGGTGTGCGCGCTCACAGCGCGCGGAAAAGGTCAAATTCAAAATGTTTACATGATTTGGATTCCTCTTAACGTAATTGACAATTTACATTAATTTCAGTCACTCTTCATATTTCATAAGGCCGTGAGCGTGCGTCAAAGTTCAAAATCCGCGCGTGCTGCTATGGGCAATATAATGCGAATTTGATCAAATACATGCCATATTAAAAATCGAAATAGCTCTTCAGATAGTCCATCGACCCCCAATTTTTATATCATGGTTGGAGAAAGCATGAGTTGGAGATATGATTTCATACCACCCTGACTCGTACAAAGTGTAACAAAGTCAACATATTGACATCTAAACTCAACAAAATGTATTTTGTTGATGACGTCATTTTTGTCTTTGTTTAATTGAGATTATCTCACTTATCGGTGATCAGTTTTCTCCCAGATTTTGATATGTTATAGCTGCGATAATTCTCTACTAGAAATATGTCCTTTATTTTTCATTTAGATGACGTCATCATAGTAAAATATTCGATTAAAGGCGACAATGCATAATTTGTCATATTTGCGTGTTATGTCTATGGGAGGTCACTCATTTCAAAACATAAATCTGCATGACAATGTGTTTTGACCAGTATCTCGGTTGTTATTCAACAGTTTTCTCCTAAATTTTAGTATGTTGTCGCTGAGACTATATGTTATCTAAATCACCCCTCATTTTTCCGATAAGATGTCAGAATCACGCTCATGATCATGATCATCATCATTATCATAATGATGATAATCATCCTCATCAACATCATCATGATCATCATCATCATAATCATTACTATCAAGATCATCATCATAATCATCATTGTTTACATGTCTATATAACTTCTCCCATTTCAATATAGTAAATATTATAATCTATTATAAGACTTGAAGACAGACCACCTTATTCGTCTTCGTGACGAATTAAATTTCTAGTTAGGTGGTCTGTTATCAACAGACCACCTATTGATTTCGTCAGAATTTTCTTTCTTTATTTATTATTATTTATTATTTATTTTTATTTATTTAGCCACTTTTTTGTGTATCCGATTTCTCAATATCCATCCACCCAATTTCTCTCAATTTTGACACAGTCATAGGTCATCATCATGAGACGTGACAGGAAACTTTTCAAGTTCATCAGATTATCGTGACGTCATCCAGGCGCCATTTTGTGAAAATCCACTCATGTTCATATCTCCATAACGGATATTCATTGCTCATTCATATTTATCATGATTAAGGTCAATATCCGTCCGGTTAATTAAAGGTCAATTAACGCGCACGTACGCGTCCGTCCGCGCGTCGGTGCGCGCACAAAAATTTAAAATGCTCAAAATCACTTTTTGATCAAATTAGAGTACGAATCAGGTCATTTGAAGCATTTCAAAAAATTTCGTCCGTACTTGTCCCCGCGCGCGGTGTGCGCGCTCACAGCGCGCGAAAATGGTCAAATTCAAAATGTTTACAAGATTTGGATTCCTCTTAACGTAATTGACAATTTATATTAATTTCAGTCACTCTTCATATTTCATAAGGCCGTGAGCGTGCGTCAAAGTTCAAAATCCGCGCGTGCTGCTATGGGCAATATAATGCAAATTTGATCAAAAACATGCCTTTTTAAAAATCGAAATAGCTCTTCAGATAGTCCATCGACCCCCAATTTTTATATCATGGTTGGAGAAAGCATGAGTTGGAGATATGATTTCATACCACCCTGACTCGTACAAAGTGAAACAAAGTAATCATATTGGCATCTAAACTTAAACAAATGTATTTTGTTGATGACGTCATTTTTGTCTTTGTTTAATTGAAATTATCTCACTTATCGGTGATCGATTTTCTCCCAGATTTTGATATGTTGTAGCTGAGATAATTCTCTATCAGAAATATTTCATTTTATTTTCCATTAGATGACGTCATCATAGTAAAATATTCGATTAAAGGCGACAATGCATAATTTGTCATATTTGCGTGTTATGTCTATGGGAGGTCACTTATTTCAAAACATGTATCTGCATGACAATGTGTTTTGACCAGTATCTCGGTTGTTATTCAACAGTTTTCTCCCAAATTTTAGTATGTTGTCGCTGAGACTATATGTCATCTAAATCATTCCTCATTTTTCCGATAAGATGTCAGAATCACGCTTATGATCGTGATCATCATCCTCATCAACATCATCATGATCATCATCATCATAATCATTACTATCAAGATCATCATCATAATCATCATTGTGTACATGTCTATATAACTTATCCCTTTTTCAATATAGTAAATATTACAATCTATTATAAGACTTAAAGACAGACCACCTTATTCGTCTTCGTGACGAATTACATTTCTAGTTAGGTGGTCTGTTATCAACAGACCACCTATTGATTTCGTCAGAATTTTCTTTCTTCTTTATTATTTCTTTATTTTTATTTATTTCTTCACATTTTTGTGTGTCGGATAACGTAAGATTGGTTATGTCAATTTCTTTTAATTTTGGCACAGGCATAAGTCATTATCATAAGACGTGACAGAAACATTTTCAAGGTCATTAGAATATCGTGACGTCATCCAGGCGCCATTTTGTGTAATCACATTATCCATCATATCTTCATGATGCGTACTCAAAGTTCATTCATATTCATATCACATATACTTCAGGTCAAGGGTCAACAGGTCATGTCATCAAAGGTCACATAAAGGTTATGACGCGCGCGTATGTGCGCGTCAAAATTTAAAATTGCTCAAAATCACTTAACTATTAAACGAGAGTACGAATCAGGTCATTATAAGTATTTCAAAATTTTCCGTCCGTTCATGTCCCCGCGCGCGGTGTGCGCGCTCACAGCGCGCAGAAAAGGTCAAATTCAAAATGTTTGCATGATTTGGATTCCTCTTAACGTAATTGACAATTTACATTAATTTCAGCCACTCTTCATATTTCATAAGGCCGTGAGCGTGCGTCAAAGTTCAAAATCCGCGCGTACTGCTATGGGCAATATAATGCAAATTTGATCAAAAACATGCCATTTTAAAAATCGAAATAGCTCTTCAGATAGTCCGTCGACCCCCAATGTTTATATCATGGTTGGAAAGAGCATGAGTTGGAGATATGATTTCATACCACCCTGACTCGTACAAAGTGAAACAAAATCTTTATATTTGCATCTAAACTAAAGAAAATGTATTTCGTTGATGACGTCATTTTTGTCTTTGTTTAATTGAGATTATCTCGCTTATCAGTGATCGATTTTCTCCCAGATTTCGATATGTTGTAGCTGAGTTAATTCTCTACTAGAAATATGTCATTTATTTTACATTTAGATGACGTCATCATAGTAAAATATTCGATTAAAGACGACAATGAATAATTTGTCATATTTGCGTGTTATGTCTATGGGAGGTCACTTATTTCAAAACATGAATCTGCATGACCAGTATCTCGGTTGTTATTCAACAGTTTTTTCCTAAATTTTAGTATGTTGTCGCTGAGACTATATGTTATCTAAATCACCCCTCATTTTTCCGATAAGATGTCAAAATCATGCTCATGATCATGATCATCATCATAATGATGATAATCATCCTCATCAACATCATCATGATCATCATCATCATAATCATTACTATCAAGATCATCATCATCATAATCGTCATTGTTTACATGTCTATATAACTTCTCCCCTTTTCAATATAGTAAATATTATAATCTATTATAAGACTTGAAGACAGACCACCTTATTCGTCTTCGTGACGAATTAAATTTCTAGTTAGGTGGTCTGTTATCAACAGACCACCTATTGATTTCGTCAGAATTTTCTTTCTTTATTTATTATTATTATTATTATTTATTTTTATTTATTTCTCCACTTTTTTGTGCAACCGATTTCTCAATATCCATCCAACCAATTTTTCTCAATTTTGACACAGTTATAGGTAATCATCATGAGACGTGACAGGAACATTTTCAAGGTCATCAAATTATCGTGACGTCATCCAGGCGCCATTTTGTGAAATCACATTATCCATCATATCTTCATGATGCATCAGCAAAGGTCATTCATATTCATATCACATATACTTCAGGTCAAGGGTCAACAGGTCATGTCATCAAAGGTCACATAAAGGTCATGACGCGCGCGTATGTGCGCGTCAAAATTTAAAATTGCTCAAAATCAGTAAACTATTAAACGAGAGTACGAATCAGGTCATTTTAAGCATTTCAAAATTTTCCGTCCGTACATGTCCCCGCGCGCGGTGTGCGCGCTCACGGCGCGCGGAAAAGGTCAAATTCAAAATGTTTACATAATTTGGATTCCTCTTAACGTAATTGACAATTTACATTAATTTCAGTTACTCTTCATATTTCATTAGGCCGTGAGCGGGCGTCAAAGTTCAAAATCCGCGCGTGCTGCTATGGGCAATATAATGCAAATTTGATCAAAAACATGCAATTTTAAAAATCGAAATAGCTCTTCAGATAGTCCATCGACCCCCAATTTTTATATCATGGTTGGATAAAGCATGAAATGGAGATATGATTTCATACCACCCTAAATCGTACAAAGTGAAACAAAGTCATCATATTGGCATCTAAACTCAAACAAATGTATTTTGTTGATGACGTCATTTTTGTCTTTGTTTAATTGAGATTATCTCACTTATCGGTGATCGATTTTCTCCCAAATTTTGATATGTTGTAGCTGAGATAATTTTCTATCAGAATAAGTCATATTTCTTTCATTTGGATGACGTCATCATAGTTAAATATTCGATTAAAGGCGACAATGTATAATTTGTCATATTTGCGTGTTATGTCTATGGGAGGTCACTTTTTTCAAAACATGAATCTGCATGACAATGTGTTTTGACCAGTATCTCGGTTGTTATTCAACAGTTTTCTCCCAAATTTTAGTATTTTGTCGCTGAGACTATATGTTATCTTAATCATTCCTCATTTTTCCGAAAAGATGTCAGAATCCCGCTCATGATCATGATCATCATCATTATCATAATGATGATAATCATCCTCATCAACATCATCATGATCATCATCATCATAAACATTACTATCAGGATCATCATCATCATAATCATCATTATTTACATGTCTCTATAACTTCTCCCTTTTTCAATATAGTAAATATTATAATCTATTATAAGACTTGAAGACAGACCACCTTATTCGTCTTCGTGACGAATTAAATTTCTAGTATTTTAATTGAATTTGTACAAAAACACAATTCAATTAAAATAAATTTGTGACCACTTTTTTGTGTGCACGATTACTCAAAATTGAACCGTGCAAATTCAATTAAATTTGAAACAGTCATAGGTCATCGTCTTAAGACGTGACAGGAACATTTTCAAGTTCATTAAAATATCGTGACGTCATCCAGGCGCCATTTTGTGAAGTACCCTGAAAATCAACTCATGATCATATCTTCATAACCGTAAATAATTTCTCATTCATATTTATAACGATTAAGGTCAATATCCGTCCGGTCAACTTAAGGTCAATAAACACGCGCGTACGTGTACGTCCGCGCGTCGGTGCGCGCAAAACTAAAAAATGCTCATAATCACTTTTTGATCAAATTAGAGTACGTTTTAGGCCATTTCAAGCATTTCGAAAATTTCGAAAATTTTCGCAAGCATAAATTTGCGCGCACGTTTGTGTTCGTAATAGTCGTACGCAACCTAGAATCGCCTTTTTTTTCGTCTATCATAGTTTTGCCCAATTTATTCCGAACAATTTGATACCATGTTTATCTCTTTATGACCATTAATAACGAAATGAGCGTCCGTTCAAGGTAAAGTCCGTTCGAACCCTCAATTAACTCATGACGTCATCATGAGTGCCTCCGTTCAAGGTAAATGTCCGTGCGTGCGAGCTCTTGTAATACATAGCATATATGGGCAAAAACATGCCTATACAAAATCCATTGTAGCTCTTTAGGATGCAAGATGACCCCAATTTTTTTTTCATATCTTGATAATGTATGAGTCGGAAATATGATTTCATGTCTCATTTGACCCTCAATTAACTCATGACGTCATCATAATTGCCTCCGAACTCAAAATTTCAATTTGCATATTATGACGTCATCATATTTTTGGAAAATTGATTGTATCTCTGTAAATATTGATCAATTTTCATCCACATTTTGATATGTTCTAGCTGAGACAATTCTCTACAAATAAAGTCACGACGTATTTTTCCTTTTGACAAAGGCGTCATGGCGTATTTTTGCGATTAAAGGAGGCACGTCAATTTTTCACATTTTGCGTGTATTCTCTATGGGACATGACTTTTTCTCAAAACTGGATTCTACATTCTCGTCTATCGGGAGCAATATCTCCGTCGTTTTAACTTTGTTTACGCTGAGCTTTGAGTATGTTGTAGCTGAGACAATAAGCTATCACAAATGTGGCCTTTATTTTTCGATCAGATGCCGGGATCATGCTCATATCTAACTTGCAAAGAGGGATTTGAGAATTCAATTTTCAGTTTACGTGTATTCTCCTTGGGAAATGTTTCGGTATATCGGTAACGCACTTGACTACCGACCTCGAGGTCCCTGGTTCGAGTCCGGGCGTCTCCAACAGTTTTTTTTCTTCATTTTTTTACTTTTTTTACTTTTCAATGATCATAAAATTGAAAACAGACCACCTAATTCGTCACCATGACGAATTAAATTTCTAGTTACTATTGTTATTAGTATCATTATCATTATCATTACAAAACTTTACCATCGTAATGATTATCATCATCATCAATGTTGTTGTTGTTGTTTATGAAAACATAGACGCATGAGAATACAGCAAACAAGTCAGGAAAAGAAAGGACAACCCAGATTACATTACGTTCAAATTCATATATTCGTATACCGTATATATACAGAATGAGTCAGAGAAAATGTCCCACTTTTTAAAAGTTTGAAGTATGAGTATTTGATCATGGGTTTCATGATATGTGTTGATAGAGGTATCCTCCCGTTACACTAGGTACCATTTTCATTTGAATCTCTGCATGCATGACTGAACATCAGACAATCTTTACAAGACTGCCAGATCTCACTTGCGCCAAGTTACTGGGTGAGGAATAAAACAGTAGATTGAACAAAGATAGTCAGACAGACACACACACACACATACGCACACGCACACGCGCACACGCACACACTCACTGGTATATTAACCCTAACCCTAAATTCAAAGCAATATAATTAATCAAACTAATGACCAAAGCAGGGGCAGCGTTCAGAAGGCTGGATAACACAGGCACGGATCCAGTGGGTTGCCGAGCGGGCCTTGCCCTAAACACCCCCCACTAAGTACCCCCCCCCCCCTTGATAAAAAAAAGACGGGCCGCCCCCTGGCAAAAATAAAGGCAAAAAAATAATTGTGACTAAAAATTTACCTTTACTTTTTTGCTCAAGGGGGGGGGGGTGTTTAGTGAAGGGGGGAAGCGCTTACTATGCTAGCCCCCGCCCCCCACTGAGCGAAATATCGACCGGCGCAATTTTCAAATTTCCCCATTGGTTTCAAATTTGGCCCCCCCCCCCCCCCCCCCCACTAAGAAATCCTGGATCCGCTCCTGGAATAACATCTGGACATCAAAAAGCATAGTAGCCACACGAAGGTGCAACTGTATCAATCACTCGTCCCCTCAATACTGCTTTTTTGGGGCAGAATCCTGGACAGTTAGAAAAGAAGATAGCAACAGGCTTCAAGTGTTTGAAATGGCATGCCTCCGTCGCATAATGGGGGTGACAAGACTAGACAAGATCCGAAACACACACATCAAAGAATCCCTCAACCTCAATCAAGATGCTATAGACAAAGTCTCCACTAAAAGACTTAAAAATTTTGGCCATGTCCTAGGAATGAAACCCACAAGATACCCCAAAAATTAATGTTGAAGGAAATGTCACAGGAAATCGACCCAGAGGCCGTCCACACAAAAAATGGCTTGACTGCATCTCAGAGGACTGCAAAGCAAGATACATAACAAGGCTGACAGATGCACAGGCGCGTACGCAGGGGGGGGGGGTAGGGGGCAGGGGGTTTGGGGGTTAAACCCCCCCCCTTGAGTATTTTGTATGTGTATGTTTTATGTATGCTTTTTCGGAACCCCCCCCCCCTTTTGAGATTTTTTTTTTTTAAAAATAAATTAAACCCCCCCCCCCCCTCCCCAAAGGGACAAAATGTCAAATTATGAAATTTCGAGACCAACAAAAAATAAAAAATGTCCTCTTATCCCCCCCCCCCCCTTATTCAGCGGCTGGCTGAGTCGTTGCGATTTTTGGGGACACTTTAAAAAAAAAAAGTGTACGCTTACCCCCCCCCCCCCCCCCCCCCCCCCCCAGATGCATCACGACTGGCTGCAGACAGAAATACCTGGCTTACCATCCCCCAAAAGAAGCCATCCCGAGGCCCCTGGCCTGCCTGGACGGCATAGGTCAAGTCAAGAATATGAAATGTGATAGGTTGTGATAAGTGAGGTTCCTCGGAACCTTATTCTCGTTAGATACATCTCAAGTGGATGAAACTTCCCAGCGTTTCCTGTATTGGCACGCCCTTATCAAAGCAAACGGATATCAAAACGGATATCTAAATAGAGAAATGATTATTTTACCAGGCAAAAGCTCAATATTTGTTTAAGTAGGAGCAGTTTTATTTAATTTCCTTGTTGTAAGCTTCGTGCAATGAAACATGGATAAGATCTTATAGTTATTCGATATGCATTAAATTACCATTGATTAAGTAAGTGCAGAAAGAGCTTTCTGAAGTATTGTCTTTGGTCGTGAGATTACCTTTTATTGACAATGTTTCGATTATCATTTTTGATCTTGTATGGCGTAATGTCATTGATGAACATCATAACAGCCCAAGATCCAGGTAAGTATAGCATTTGTTTTCTTCTATGGGTTTTTTTAATCTGATACTTATAGTACGTGTTGTTGAATAATTAGACCGTTCCACCGCACAGTGAATACTTTAATTATTTATCTACAACAATGAGACTCTCAATGTGACAAACCTGAATAATGATACAAACGACAAAAGAAAAAAGGACTAAATATTAAATAAAAACTTTGTTGTGCACTTTGTAATCTGGCATAGGCCTTGCATCAAGTATTCAATGTACAATAAAGTATGACAAATATTGTAACGCAGAAGATAGATCACCACACTGTATTTTAACAAAGACGACATGAGGCTGACGCTAGATTGCGTCAGCGACCATTACGGCTTGGCGCGTCTTGTATGAGAGAATACCAAATGGACAGTCCAACATTGCTTTGAACATAGGCTTTGAATTACTGGCTTACAAAACAAAAAATGAAAGAAAGAGGTCATATCAAAGTGTGTGTCAGGCAGCTATCAGATGAATGTGCTTCGTTTAATAGCTTAATTTGTCATTTGAACAATTAGTCAATCCATTTTGCTCTTCAATACTCTTCATCTTGCAGCATGTTTAGAACGTACTTCCAAGACCCCAAAATATCAGAGGAAACAAAGAAATCAGAAATGCGAGAGGTTGCGAGTGAGGTACCTCGGAATATCATTCTGCCATAAATGGGCTGAACACATCTCAAGTGGATGAAACCCAAACCGAATATTTATCCTTCTTCCACACAAATGAAACCTCTTGAAATAGTATTATGGATTAATGATTCTATGTATGTCAATAATAGACCGCTTTAGAGTAATGAATGCACTCCATATTTCTACCCTTCCAGGATACTAAAAGTAGTAGTAAAACAAATGTCCGGAAACACTCGACTATTATTGATAAACACGGTCTTCCTGTGTGGAGTCAGTCTGCTATATTTTTCGATTCTTCCTCATTTTTTTCCCAGCGTTTCCTGTATTGGCACTCCTTGATCAAAGCAAACGTATATTTAAACTGACGGAATTTTAAACAGAGAAATTTAGACTTGACCATGCAAAATACGCTCTTTCGCTTTCCAGCAAAAGTTGGAAAGGTTCCTTGAGCAGAAGCATTTTTGTTGAATAGCTTGTTGTAAGCTTTGTGCTATATGAATCCTGGATAAGATTTTACAGCTATTTAATGCACATTCGATTTAGAAGGTTTGTAGAGAGCTTTCTGAAGTATTCTCTTTGATCGTGAGATTACCTTTTATGGACAATGTTTGGATTTTCTCTTTTGATCTTTTATGGCGTTTTGTCATTGGTGAACATCTCATCAGCCGAAGATCCACGTAAGTATAGCATTTGTGTTCTTCTATGGGTATTTTAAAAGTTTTTAAAAGTTTTCCGGTGGCTGAGATTTGGTCAATTTAAATGTCTTCTTGAATAGGGATCAACGGGACGCCACTCACATGGTGTAAACATTACCTTTCAGATCTGAGAATTGTAACTTGTATCTACAAAGGCAACTGTATTTTCGAAGAATCACCTATTGAGCTCGGGGTACCCCAATGATCTATTTAGGGTCCATTGTTATTCATACTTTTCATCAACGATTTACCCTCTGTATTTCATTCATACACACTCCATGTGTACGCAGTTGACACCGTGATTTACTTTTCTCTTGAAGACCCACATACAGTTCAAATTTCAATTAACCCTAACTTGGGAATTGGTCAACCTGGACGAGTGGATTAGCAGAAATAGACTGAAGGTTAATTATGACAAAACCATGAGCATACTAATTGGGATAAACACATGCTCAAAATGTGTAACAGACTTAATATAAGTATTAACGGTCATGTAATCAATCAAGTAAAATTCTTGAAATACTTAGGTGTGTACATTGATGCAGAACTGTTGTGGGATGTACATGTAAATCATATTTGTAAAAAAGTTGGTCACATGGTTTCATTTCTCTTTCGTTGAGGGAAATGCATTAATAGAAGAAATTTAAACGCATATACAAAACTGTTTATTCTACCTCATCTAGATTAACCAGACGTTAACTTCCTATAAAATAATACATTAATCAATTATAAAAGCTACAAAATAGAGCAGGAAGAACTATTCCGAAAAAGGCCTCAATTACATGTTTCTGTTACTGCAATGCATTAAATACTGCGTTGGAAGACTTTAAAATCTCGCCAGATATTAGGGTAATAATTTTCAAAATCCTCAATAACATGACACAAAATTATTTAACTGAACACATATTTCATACCCCAATGCCTTATTAGCTACGATACAGTAATCTTTCCCGTCCGAAACCCCCAACAAACAACAGCAAACGCATTTTATTTTACAGGTGGCTAAGTTATACAACAGCATTCCCCCCCCCCCCCAAAAAAAAAAAAACGACTCACAATTGCGCATCTCTTTTTATATTCTAACGGTCTCTTTCACGACAAATCTAATTAATAATATAAGACCTTAATTAAAAAATTCTTCTTTTCTGCTTTAAATACCATTATTCTTGTTGTTTTGCTTTGTGTTGTTCTGCCCCCCCCCCCCCAATCCTTCTTCCGTTTTCACTACTACTTCTTTTCCTTTCGGGTCCCCATGGAAGACTATCTGCACTATGTAAGTGCAGCTGAAAGTGGGCCATCTGTCTGTTTCCTCTATCTTTTTGCTTGTATCGTTTTTACATTCTTATTGTACGTTTTTAATGTTTTTGATGTCTTTTTTTCTTTAATATAATGCCATGTGATCTTTTTTGTCTTGCTTATGTAAACTGTATATTATGCATGCATACCTTTATAGATTTTTTGTGTTATTCTTCTTTTGTTACTTTCTTTTCATTGTGATTTTTTTTATGCCGGAAATAAAAACGAAATAAAAAGGAATCGAAACTATAAAATTGTCTATGGCTGTTGCAGGAAATGTAAGGAAAACGCTCTTTAAAATTCAAGTGACCGCTTCCATAACGATTTTGCCACTCTTTTTTTACCGAACTTCGTGATTCCAATAAAAAAAAAGGATAGATTATAATTCAATTTTTTTTTTATCAGGAATTTCTGTCTCGGAGGAGAGCAACTGGTCAATGTTATGACCTCAATAAACAACTACATGCAAAGCACTCGAATATCAAATCAGATTCTGTAAAAATACAATGTTGTAAAAATAATTTCATATCTTTATATAGACAACAATTTTAATTAAGCATGTAACAATCAATTTAACCATCCCTTACACCCACTCCCAGCCCTCCAGCATCAATAAAACCGATTATAAAGTAAAATCGACCATGGCTACTGCAGGAAATGAAAGGAAAAGCGCTCTTCAGAATTCATCTGTTGCATACTGTCTACTTATAAACAGATTAATTACCTAACTTCATGTATACTTATGTAAAAATGATAGGTTGTAATTGATATTTTCATTTATGACCTATTTTGATTCTTCTGTTACATTCTTTTTTGTATATTGATGATGGTCCAAATATTGTAACTTCCATTTAAAAAGTATTTATGTTCAAAATCCTCAATAACATGACACCAAATTATTTAACTGAATACATATTTTATACTCCAATGCCTTATTAGCTACGATACAGTAATCTTTCCCTTCTGAAATCCCGAACAACAGCAAACGCGCTTTTTTTTCTACAGGTAGCTAAGTTATACAGCAGCACTCCCCAACCTACTCTGAATTGTACATCTCTGTCTTTATTCAAACGATTTATTTCGCAATTAAATTAATTAATGCTATAAGACCTTAATGTAATTTTATTTTGTTGTGCTTTACATACCATTGTTCTTGTTGTTTTTGTTTTTGTTGTTCTGACCCCCCCCCCCCCCCCCCCCATCCTTCTTCATTTCCCACTATTTCTTCTTTTCCTGTCTGGTTCCCATAGAACACCAACTGCACCAAGCAAGTGCAGCTGAAAATTGGCCATCCAACCGTCTGTTTCCTCTTTTTGCTTATTTCGTTTTTACATTCTTATTGTACGTTTATAATGTTGTTGATGTCATTTTGTCTTCAATTTAATGTCATGTGATCTTTTTGTCTTGCTTATGTAAACTGTATATTATGCATACATTAATAGATTTTTTTGTTATTTTTCTTTTGTTACTTTCTTTTATTGTGAATTTTTTTTTAGGACGGAAATAAAAACGAAATAAAAAACGAATAGAAACTATAAAGTTAACCATAAAATTGACTACGACTATTACAGGAAATGTAAGGAAAATGCTCTTTAAAATTCAAGTGACTGCTGTCCCTAATGATTGTGCCACTTTTTTGTTGCATACTTCTTATAAAGAGATGGATTACCCAACTTCATGATTCCTATGGAAAAAAGGATAGATTATAATTCTTCTTTTTTATATCAGGAATTTCTGTCTCGGAGGAGAGCAACTGGTCAATGCTATGACCTCAATAAAGAACTACATGCAAAGCACTCGAATATCAAATCGGATTCTGTAAAAATATAAATCTTGCAAAAGGAATTATATATTTTTACAGACCATAATTTGAAATGAGCATGTAACAATTAATTTGCACATCCCTCCCACCCCACTCCAGCCTTCCAGCATCAATGAAACCGATTTTAAAGTAAAATCGACCATGGCTACTGCAGGAAATGAAAGGAAAAGCGCTCTTCAGAATTCATCTGTTGCATACTGTCTACTTATAAACAGATTAATTACCTAACTTCATATATACTTATGTAAAAATGATAGGTTGTAATTGATATTTTGATTCATAACCTACTTTGATTCTTCTGTTACATTCTTTTTTGTATATTGATGATGGTCCAAATATTGTAACTTCCATTTAAAAAGTATTTATGTTCAAAATCCTCAATAACATGACACCAAATTATTTAACTGAACACATATTTTATGTTCCAATGCCTTATTAGCTACGATACAGTAATCTTTCCCTTCTGAAATCCCGAACAACAGCAAACGCGCTTTTTTATCTACAGGTGGCTAAGTTACACTGCAGCACTCCCCAACCTACTCGCAATTGCACATCTCTATCTTTATTCAAATGATTTTTTTTTCACAACTAAATTTACTAATGCCATAAGACCTTAATATAAAAATTCTGCTTTTATGCTTTAAATACCAGTACTCTTGTTGTTTTGCTTTGTGTTGTTCTGCCCCCCCCCCCCAATCTTTCTTCCTTTTCCACTACTTCTTCTTTTCCTTTCTGGTCTCCATGGAAGACTATCTGCACTATGTAAGTGCAGCTGAAAGTGGGCCATCTGTCTGTTTCCTCTGTCTTTTTGCTTATTTCGATTTTACATTCTCATTGTACGTTTTTGATGTTGTTTTTGTCTTTTTTCTATTTTTCTCCAATTTAATGCCATGTGATCTTATTTGTCTTGCTTATGTAAACTGTATATTATGCATATACGTTTATAGATTGTTTGTTATTTTTCTTTTGTTACTTTCTTTTCATTGTGAATTTGTTTCATGACGGAAATAAAAACGAAATAAAAACGAATCGAAAGTATAAAATTGACTATGGCTGTTGCAGGAAATGTAAGGAAAAACGCTCTTTAAAATTCAAGTGATCGCTTCCAATAATGATTGTGCCACTCTTGTGTTGCATACTTATTATGAAGAGATTAGCTACCGAACTTCATGATTACTTTGCAAAAAGGATTGATCATAATCCATATCTTCATTTTTCTTATCAGGCATTTCTGTCTCTAAGGAGAGCAACGGGTCAACAACTGCATGCAAAGCACTCGAATATCAAATCAGATTCTTTAAAAATATAAATCTTGCAAAAGGAATTATATATTTTTACAGACTATAATTTGATATGAGCATGTAACAATTAATTTGCCCATCTCTCCCACCCCACTCCAGCCTTCCAGCATCAATAAAAACCGATTATAAAGTAAAATTGACCATGGCTACTGCAAGAAATGAAAGGAAAAGCGCTCTTCAGAATTATGTTGCATACTGTCTACTTATAAACAGATTAATTACCTAACTTCATGTATACTGATGTAAAGAGGAAATGTTATAGTTCATATTTTCATTTATAACCTACTTTTATTCTTACATTTTGTCTTGTATATTGATGATTGTCAGCATTTCTGTCGCGGAGGAGAGCAACTGGTCAATGTTATGACCTCAATAAACAACTAAATGCAAATCACTTGAATATCAAATCAAATTCTGTAAAAATACAATCTTTCCAAAAGGAATTTCATATCTTTATAGACAACAATTTTAATTAAGCACGTAACAATCAATTTAACCATCCCTTATTGTTCTATCCACCTGGAACAAGGAATAAGGACATAGAAAACTAGTTTTGCAATTGGCCATGGTATTTATTAGTTGTAATATAGAAACTTTCCATCGTCATTAGACTTGTGGTATAACAAATAATTCAAATGAAAATAGTGTGTTAACTTCACAATGAACAGCCGTTCTCTTACCTGAGACACATAGCGTTCAAATAATAAAAACAAATCAACGCAGTTCTCTGGCTTGAGACACGTAGCGTTCCCTAATACAAACAAATCGACGCAGTTCTCTGGCCTGAGACACGTAGCGTTCGCATAAACACTTTATTGCCTAAAACTGAGGATAACTAAGCAAATGCCTTAATGGTCATCCTCCGCCTACAAGCAAAGTGTAAACGGGGTGTAAATACTAATTGCATTAAAATGCCCCCAATTTAGATTAAAACAAATCAACGCAGTTCTCTGGCCTGAGACACGTAGCGTTCACCTAATAAAATAAAACCAAATCGACGCAGTTCTCTGGGCTGAGACACGTAGCGTTCACATAATAAAATAAAACCACATCAACGCAGTTCTCTGGCCTGAGACACGTAGCGTTCACATAATAAAAACAAATCAACGCAGTTCTCTGACCTGAGACACGTAGCGTTACATAATAAAAACAAATCAACGCAGTTCTCTGGCCTGAGACACGTAGCGTTCACATAATAAAATAATCCCAAATCAACGCAGTTCTCTGGCCTGAGACACGTAGCGTTCACATAAACACTTTATTGCCTACAACTGAGGATAACTAAATCAAAGGCCTTAATGGTCCTCCTCAGCCTACAAACCAAGTGTAAACAGGGTGCAAACAATACTAATTGCATTAAAATTTCCCATCATTGGCTCGAAGCCTGTTCTCTTGCAAACTGGTATGTTCGACATGTGCAAATTAAAGATAATTCCGCGGTTTGGCGGTCAAAATTGTAAATTTTTCTGCCTTATGACAAGTACAGTTACAGAAGCACCCAAAGAGGTGTGATTTTACCAATTACGTATAAGTACAACAAAATGAATCAATCATAAAACTCCATTTGAAGAAACAAATACATGAAGGCAGGAATTTAATGACATTGTCCACTAAAAACTCAAATGCGGGTGAAACCCGATCTCTCGAAAACCAGACTCTTAATAAAGGATGTTATAACCAAATCAGACCGTAATTATGAAAAGTTCGAGTTCTGGGAAATAAGATCGGGAAAAAGCCCCGCAAGGCCCGTGTAATCATTTTGAACGCGACCAGGCATAGCCCTTGAGAGAGTGGATTGTCGTCAAATTCCCGCTACTAACTGTGTAAATATAATCGAAAACATGAAAAGTCACTGACCCCTTTTGGTGGAGTATGGGGATGGATGGTGGGGAAAATTTGTTAAGTGTGACAACTTCGAAATACCATGGACTGAATGAGGTATTATCGTCCAAATTGGGGAGAGGAAAGAGGAGGGAAGTTGAGAGCTGACCGCATGTTTACATTACGGCGACTGGTTTCTTCCCCGCCCAAGGTTTATTGCATCATCGGATTACATTCATAGCCTCCTCTCCCCCATAAATAAAACTTTGTCCCAGGTAGCTGTCAATAAACTATTTTAACTTCCTCTGCGCTGGTTAAAATTCATTATTGTTCTATCCACCTGGAACAAGGAATAAGGACATAGAAAACTAGTTTTGCAATTGGCCATGGTATTTATTAGTTGTAATATAGAAACTTTCCATCGTCATTAGACTTGTGGTATAACAAATAATTCAAATGAAAATAGTGTGTTAACTTCACAATGAACAGCCGTTCTCTTACCTGAGACACATAGCGTTCAAATAATAAAAACAAATCAACGCAGTTCTCTGGCTTGAGACACGTAGCGTTCCCTAATACAAACAAATCGACGCAGTTCTCTGGCCTGAGACACGTAGCGTTCGCATAAACACTTTATTGCCTAAAACTGAGGATAACTAAGCAAATGCCTTAATGGTCATCCTCCGCCTACAAGCAAAGTGTAAACGGGGTGTAAATACTAATTGCATTAAAATGCCCCCAATTTAGATTAAAACAAATCAACGCAGTTCTCTGGCCTGAGACACGTAGCGTTCACCTAATAAAATAAAACCAAATCGACGCAGTTCTCTGGGCTGAGACACGTAGCGTTCACATAATAAAATAAAACCACATCAACGCAGTTCTCTGGCCTGAGACACGTAGCGTTCACATAATAAAAACAAATCAACGCAGTTCTCTGACCTGAGACACGTAGCGTTACATAATAAAAACAAATCAACGCAGTTCTCTGGCCTGAGACACGTAGCGTTCACATAATAAAATAATTCCAAATCAACGCAGTTCTCTGGCCTGAGACACGTAGCGTTCACATAAACACTTTATTGCCTACAACTGAGGATAACTAAATCAAAGGCCTTAATGGTCCTCCTCAGCCTACAAACCAAGTGTAAACAGGGTGCAAACAATACTAATTGCATTAAAATTTCCCATCATTGGCTCGAAGCCTGTTCTCTTGCAAACTGGTATGTTCGACATGTGCAAATTAAAGATAATTCCGCGGTTTGGCGGTCAAAATTGTAAATTTTTCTGCCACACGAGACGTGGCTGCTCAGACATGGATCGCCGCCACACCGAAATCGGATGGTATGAACAAATCTCATCCTTTGCATAATTGCGAAAGGTACTATGAACGTAACAGACTACATTATGTACAATCATTCCTACTTCAGATCAATACAGATATGAAATTAACCTGTACCGACGAATGTTCGAAGATCAGTAGGGAGGAATTGAACGTCTGTATTCCCCAGAAACACCTCGTAAATGTTCGAAATGAAGAATGAAGTAAGTACCCTTGCCAGAAAGGTGCATACGGAGCGAAACGACCAGTCCTCCAAATCGGGAATTATAGACCGCGCAACTTGTTATTGACCCAGCTGTCTCTGACTGGTTTCATGTCTGTCGGCGGGTAGATGGATACCGGCCGCTTGCACCATGAAATCCCCCAGGGCCCAGATGGTGCCTCGTATGGATGTAGAATCCCTTGTCTGGCTCGATAAATCTGTAGACCCTGCAGATTCAAATAATGGAGAAAAGGGAGAACCCGCAGACAGTAACATGTTCTACATAATATTACCATAAACAAAATGTCTTTTGCAATGTGTGTTATTCTTCGGAATAAACCACCCTAATTCAGTGCAATCAAAATTTAGTTACGAGTATATTATGCATTGGGTTTGGCCTGATCGCCCATCACCCTACCAGTCTAAATCAAAACGTAACAAAATTAAGCTGAAAAAGACAACGTACTGACTAATTATAACACCCCGAAGTTTTCAAACTTCACCTGCCGGTAATCTGATATAACCCCGGTTAGCCCCAGATACCCATCTCCTCATTTTTTGAATGTGGGAGTCTGAAAAGCCCGCCATAGCTGCGGACGTAGCAGCTCCTATTCGGAATGAATGGGCCGTGTAATAGTGAGCTGGTAAACCTAAGAATGAAACACTCCTATGTAGCACCCTGTTGAAAGCTTGCCGGGTTAGGGGAGAACCATCAAATTGCCTAAAAAATGCAAACCCCTGGTCAATACCGGGAGTGGGAACGCGTTGAGGACGGGCTTCCAAATACCCAACAATTGCTTTAACGGGGCACAATGACCTACTTTCCGGAAGCACGATGACGCACCCCCTACCCCGCTGATCCGTTTTGGAAGACCGAATTCTAACACTAACTTTGCGCTGTGGGGGATTCCCCCGGACGATTACGTCCGCCTCAAACAGGGGGATGGATCTACCCTGAGAAGTGAATTCACCAATGCGTAAAAACCCGAAAAACGCTAATAAAAAGGTTGCAGTGAAAAGTTTAGTATGATAGGACGTTTGGCATACTAATGGCAGTGTTGCGATTAATTTATGTAATAAGGGCATAGTAATGGGGCAGCGCACGTCAAGGCGAGCATGACGCCTACGGCAGCCTTCAACTAATCGCTTTATTGGAAAATTCTGAGTTATATCTTCCCTATTATGACTGCGCTCATGAAATGACAGAGCTGAGATATATGTAGAGATAGTGTTTGCTGAATAATTGGACCAGCTCATGTAAGAAATGAAAAGAGCAACCTGCTCGATAGTTGGTGGAGTAGAGGCATTACAATTATAATTACTCCGAAACAGCTGAAAAGCTTGCCATGCCGTGTGATAAGTGCGCATAGTGTTCTGAGCTCTGGAAGAGCTTAACAAGACGGCACGCTCCCGACTAAGCTGCTCCAGAGAGGGGTAGGAATGGGGGTCCCTTGTTGCTCGGCATTGGGGGCCAGATGTCGAAAACGGGTCATCTGAAAGCGGGACAGAGAATCGGCAATTTCATTGGTATGGCCTGGAATGTACATTGCCTTAAACCAAATGTTCCACCTTAAACACAGTACTACAAAGTGGCGAATGAGCCGCATAATTATCTTGCAATTAGACGATTGCTTGTTAATGACGGCAACTACCGATTGATTATCAGACCAGAAAGTTACTCTCTTCCCATTTAACCGATCTCCCCATAAGTGAACGCCTACAACTATGGGAAGCAGTTCTAGAACGGCAATGGAGAAATTAGCCTCCCTGACGTAATCCGGCCACTTAGCTTGAGCCCAGCATCCCTCGAAATAAATGCCTAGCCCAATGCTTGCCGCTGCGTCTGTATAGAATTGAAGGGAATTATTATCCCGCCAAACATTGTCACCAAACATAACGGTCCCATTAAAATGCTCTAAGAATGCTTCCCATGCTGCCAGGTCAGCCTTAGCCCCACTGGTAAGCCTTATGCGATGATGGGGCTGACTTACCCCTCTAGTCATGTCTATCAGCCGCCTGAGAAAGGCCCTACCTGGGCCAATCGCCTTACATACAAAATTGAGTGACCCAATTAACGATTGTAGCTGGCGCAGTGTCAGCTTGACTTCGTGGAAAAGCTGCGAATCATGCAACGTATAGCTTCTAATTTATTAGCTGGGACTTTTACCTGACATAGCCTTGTATCAATCTCTAGACCCAAATATGTAATTACTCTCGTAGGGCCTTCGGTTTTCTCCAGCGCTAAGGGCACACCGAAATCTTTGCACATATTTTGGAAGCAGAGCATGATGCGCTGGCATTCCTCGAATGAGGAAGCAGCAAAGAAGAAATCATCTAAGTAATGCATTACTTGTTCCGTAACAGCTATGCGCCGACAACAATCCTCGAGAAAGGAACTAAAGCGCTCAAACATTGCACACGAAATCGCGCAACCCATGGGCATGCACCTATCATAATAGAATTTTCCATCAATGCACATACCGAGCAAATCAAAATCAACTGGATGCACGGGCAGTAATCTAAAGGCAGACTTGATGTCAGCTTTCCCCATAAAAGACTTAATACCAAGTTTAAAGAGATGGTTTATTGATTTCAAACTTGACTGAATTTGGTATCATTGCAATCGAAAAATTACACTGAGTAAAATCATTACATTTGTGTAACTTGTACATTCGAGCGAAATTTATAAAAGTTGATTGAACTTGACGAAAAATCAACCCACGCAACGCCCCTAAAACATCGTAAGTCAGCTGATTTTCGAAGTGACATCACAATATGAACAGCGGGCCGCTCAGCTGAAACGATTGACGACGAGAGTTGCAGTTTGCGTGCGATTTGCATTGACTCTCGAGTACCGTACCCATTTATAACTAACGCTGTTTACCTTCATCAAAATCCCCTGGAAATATGGATACGGACGAAAACATACTTGAGTATACTCCAGAAGGCTCCTCCATGGCATGGTTTTGGTTCTTAATCTGACGTTAGTCTAGATAAATGGTATATAACTTCCAAAAAGCGATGGAATATATTGTCGATGTAGCGTTCAAGTTTCCCGTAGCTGGTAGCTGTGCGTGCGTACTCTGTGCATGTACTATGTGTGCAATACACTGACCTCTATAATGCGTGCATCACATCTAGCGCAGCTTGCTAGCCAGCCTAGCCAGTAGCCCGGCGCTCGAGCTAGCCGTGAATCGCGAACCGGACTGAACTGTTTCTCTCGGTTTATCAGGGTCCTATACGACTTAATTTATCAACAATGTAAATTAATCAGCCTAATCACACATTTTTGTAATGAATATCTGGACAATTCTATGTAAATTTGTCGCCTATTTCACTCCAAAAGAGTCGTTAGGTCAGCATGCAAAATGTCCTTTGCCTTCCCAGATCAGACACATACACGCTGAAGTGCCCTCAGAATATGTGATTATTTTCCCGATTTTTATGCTCAAATGTGACGGAAAAATAAATAAAAATCAAACAAACATTTGTAGAAAGTATCATTTATTCAGTGTATCTCATTCAAAATGCCAAAAAAGAGGAAATATCACCACTGGCGGTAATATACAAACAACGTTAACCCATATCTGAAAATTGCAATGGGTATCCAACATTGTCTCGAATGTGTGATGTAGGTTGTTCATATTGTGACGTCATAGTTTCGCGTGTAAAATAACGCCGTCAATTCACTTAGTGAGTGGGTTCAGGAAAGGGTAACAACATTGCATTTAATTTATTCCTCACAACAGTGAGGGCTTCAAAAGTACTTTGCTCAATTTGTTAATGTTCTCAGCAATCTGTAGAGGTGTAATTTGCCCATTTTCCACATTTCAATGAACCATCTCTTTAACAATCATGTCCACCGCTTCGTCGAAACTAGTGTAAGAAACGTTGCACTCATCCTTATCTATGCTATCATTTACAGAGGAGCCGCGAGGGGAGGATAAGTGTTGTATTAATCGAAATTCGCCTGGTGTTCGTTTTGGAACAACCCCGATGGGGGAACAACGAAAATTCGGAAATGGAATTGAAGTAAAGGGGCCTACGATTCTGCCGAGTAGCACCTCCTTTTCTATCTTTTGCATAATGATTTGAGGATGAAGAATTGCAGACTTGAGATTCTTACAACTCATTTGTACACGGGTGCCTTTAAAACTCAGAGAAAAGCCGTACGTAAATCCCGAAATTAGACGTTTTGCGTCAGATTGATTGGTGTAAGAATGAAGAAAGGGTAGCATGGGCTTTAGCCTAATTGGGGTTGGGGCTAGAGCTCGGTTTGTTAGCTGCAGGTTGGGGGCGGTTGCAGGCAAAGGAGCCATGGGACGTATTTCCGCATCTATCGCATTTGTGCGCATATCTGCAGCCTCGCCCCCTACCGCACCGGCCGGAGGCGTTGAATGCGAAACAAACTTGGGCCCGCGGACTCGCGGTTGCGCTACCGTATCCGTCCCGATTAAGTGCTGAGCGCCCATTGCGGCGGGGGCCCGATAGTTGCTGTCTTGGCCGTTGAGCTCCGCGAAATTGAGATTGCCTCCCGCTGAAGGGACGAAAATTCTCCCTGCTGTCCGGCCGCGCGTAGGCAGTGGCGACTAGTAGCCACAGCTCCGCGTCTACTACGGCCCATGAACGCTCCGGCTGCCGCGCTTGCCTCAGGCGGAACTGTAAGTCGTAGTCGCACCAATTATAGCCGCAGCTAGCGGCAGTGCGCACAATACTGATATATTTTAACAGTTCCCTTACCCGACTTGTGTGTCGTTCGGCATAAACCGAAACAAAAACTAGCATGGCACTAGTCCACTGTGGTATGCCTGTAATGGCTGTCTTTCGGTCTGGCGCCCGCAGCTGAAAATTAGCGCTCGCAGGGGAAAAAGTTAGAGTTAACCCCTCGTCGATAGGAGGATGGGACCTGGATGGTGATATTAAAGCGCCTAAGTCAATGAACTCCCCCCGCCAAATTTTTTCCTTTAATGTTACGGCAATTGATGACCCGAGATCATCGCCTACGCCAGCCAACATTTGCGGCCGTCCAGGGACGGGAAAACTTGTCCCTGGAGTAAAAGCAGCTGGCACCCCTGTGGACGTGACTGGCGCAGGTGAAACCAGCGCCTCATTGGTAAACATGCTGGGATTTGTATCAAAATCGTCAATTGCCATTACTGGCCATGACTCACCGTTGTCGCCGCCGTCTTGCATTCCGGGCCCTTCGTTGATCGAGGGCTCCTGGATCCGGCCGGGGACGACTGGCAGTGCATAGTCGTTGCTGGCACTGGCAGCTGGCAGGGGGAATTGGGCAGGGGACGTAGCCTTCGACGCCCTCCTCTTCCTTGGCTTGGCCTTTGTTGTCTTCTTCGTCGCAGCCTTTGCTGTCACCCTCTGATTCTTCTTCGTCGATTTAGGCATCTTAGCAATTATTATCAAAATGAAGCCTAAATTAACACGCTTGTGAACCTCGATGAATTGTTTAACTCAAATGAGGCAACGTGAAAGGTAGGGAATGTCAATCAGGAGCTGAAACTTATTAAAGTCGGAAGCACAGTAGTTCACTTTATCCGACGAAATTACGTTAAAACTTGAACTGACTGCTAACGGGGCGAATATTGAGCAAAAACCACGAAGGAAGAGCGAAAATTTGTTAAGTGTGACAACTTCGAAATACCATGGACTGAATGAGGTATTATCGTCCAAATTGGGGAGAGGAAAGAGGAGGGAAGTTGAGAGCTGACCGCATGTTTACATTACGGCGACTGGTTTCTTCCCCGCCCAAGGTTTATTGCATCATCGGATTACATTCATAGCCTCCTCTCCCCCATAAATAAAACTTTGTCCCAGGTAGCTGTCAATAAACTATTTTAACTTCCTCTGCGCTGGTTAAAATTCATTAAACCCACTCCCAGCCCTCCAGCATCAATAAAACCGATTTTAAAGTAAAATCGACCATGGCTACTGCAGGAAATGAAAGGAAAAGCGCTCTTAAGAATTCATCTGTTGCATACTGTCTACTTATAAACAGATTAATTACCTAACTTCATGTATACTTATGTAAAAATGATAGGTTGTAATTGATATTTTCATTTATAACCTACTTTGATTCTTCTGTTACATTCTTTTTTGTATATTGATGATGGTCCAAATATTGTAACTTCCATTTAAAAAGTATTTATGTTCAAAATCCTCAATAACATGACACCAAATTATTTAACTGAACACATATTTTATGTTCCAATGCCTTATTAGCTACGATACAGTAATCTTTCCCTTCCAACACCCCGAGAAAAAACTACTGCAAACGCGCTTTTTTGTCTACAGGTGGCTAAGTTACACTGCAGCACTCCCCAACCTACTCGCAATTGCACATCTCTATCTTTATTCAAATGATTTTTTTTTCACAACTAAATTTACTAATGCCATAAGACCTTAATAAAAAAATTCTGCTTTTATGCTTTAAATACCAGTACTCTTGTTGTTTTGCTGTGTGTTGTTCTGCCCCCCCCCCCCCCCCAATCTTTCTTCCTTTTCCACTACTTCTTCTTTTCCTTTCTGGTCTCCATGGAAGACTATCTGCACTATGCAAGTGCAGCTGAAAGTGGGCCATCTGTCTGTTTCCTCTGTCTTTTTGCTTATTTCGATTTACATTCTTATTGTACGTTTATAATGTTGTTGATGTTTTGTTTTCTTCAATTTAATGTCATGTGATTTTTTTTGTCTTGCTTATGTAAACTGTATATTATGCATACGTTTGTAGATTTTTTTTGTTATTTTTCTTCTGTTACTTTCTTTTCATTGCGAATTTTTGTTTATGACGGAAATAAAAACGAATCGAAACTATAAAATTGACTATGGCTATTGCAGGAAATGTAAGGAAAAACGCTCTTTAAAAATTCAAGTGGCCGCTTCCAATAATTATTGTGCCACTCTTGTGTTGCATACTTATTATGAAGAGATTAGCTACCGAACTTCATGATTACTTTGCAAAAAGGATTGATCATAATCCATATCTTTATTTTTCTTATCAGGCATTTCTGTCTCTAAGGAGAGCAACGGGTCAACAACTGCATGCAAAGCACTCGAATATCAAATCAGATTCTTTAAAAATATAAATCTTGCAAAAGGAATTATATATTTTTACAGACCATAATTTGATATGAGCATGTAACAATTAATTTGCCCATCTCTCCCACCCCACTCCAGCCTTCCAGCATCAATAAAACCGATTATAAAGTAAAATCGACCATGGCTACTGCAGGAAATGAAAGGAAAAGCGCTCTTAAGAATTCATCTGTTGCATACTGTCTACTTATAAACAGATTAATTACCTAACTTCATGTATACTTATGTAAAAATGATAGGTTGTAATTGATATTTTCATTTATAACCTACTTTTATTCTTACATTTTGTCTTGTACATTGATGATTGTCAATATTGTAAATTCCATTTTAATAGTTTTTATAATATATCATTTGATTTGATTTATTTTATTTCAGTACTTTATCTATCATTAGAACTGCAAATCACTTGTCATCTGCTGTCTGTTATCTGTAAATAATATACAGTGCGTCCCAGAAAAATGAAACTTAAAAATTAACGAATATTGTGAACACACTATTAACTATATAAATAGGATTCCTTGCTTTTTTTAAAATAGGAGTAAGATGCTTTCAAACTATTCATTGATGACATGAATCCATAATGCTTCCCTGAGCAACATTGTTTAGGAAATTGCGTGTCAAAATCCATTTATGACCTGAAGGAAACATAAATTTAAAACCTAATGAGAAGATTGTTTTCATGTGCTTCTATTAATAACAAGGGTAAGATTTTAGGCCTTGTCATAAAGGAAAGTGGAGATGTTTTCAATGGTGAGGGTAAAAATGGCATGTTTCTTTACCTAAATATTTTTTTTACTAAAAATGATCTACAATTGTATGATTAAAACTGAAACTTTTTAAACGAGCCAAGCAGACGGTCCTGTACTGTTTTAGCGAGAATGAAAATCAGGGACACTTTTAATTTTGATAATAGGGGAAGGTAGGGCAGAACTGGATCAACCATCATAATTCATATTTTTTCTCTCAGGATAGCTACCACTTTCAGTCTGTAAAGGGGGGGGGTTTTCATGGCTTGAGGACAATTCATTGATTTGGGGGAGAATCTGAGGCTATATATACGCCCCCGTCATCCCTGACAAGAGAATTCGCCCCCATTTCAGTAACTGCTTATTTTATAAAAGCACATCATCCTTTAAAGCCCGTCTGTACTAGTTTGGCCAGGAGGGATTAGACCACCCAGCGTGGTCACTCACAGGTGGCTATCTCATCAACTCAGCTCTCAATTAACATAAGAAGAAGAGGATCATGGGGACCAACGGGCACCGCATAGGCATTGTTTTATATAAAAAAAGGGAGCCAGTATAGATATTAACCTGCACTTGCTACTTTCCACCCATGTGTTATATGGGTACCCGGTAGGATGCGACCGTCATTGTTGGTCAAATAGTTTTTGAGCGTCACGTTGTGTGCGGGCATGGCACTGAATCCAATGACCGGGGTAATTTTGTAAAGCGCTTAGAGACATTTGTATTAAGCGCTATATAAAAAAAATAATACTATTAGTAGTAGTAGTAGTAGTAGTTACAAGTAGTACAGTGGGGCTTTAAAGCTTACATTTCCCTAACGTCAAATTCTCATGTGAAATTAACGTGTTCACTGTATTAATAAAAACTGGCACGAGCTCGTTTTTTACATGCCAACTTAAACAAAATTTTGCTCAATGAAGCATGTATGGTTTACAGCAACCAGTAACTATTTGGAACCATGTTACTTCTTCATTAAAAGCAAGAAATTATATTTGTACAGCTGACATTAATTTTTTGTTTTCTGGTTTCCTGTTTTCGGGGACGCACTGTATAATATATTCTGTCAAAATTATAATATGGCAATTACAGTAAATTTCTTATGAGGAAACAAAATGATGAATATTAAAGTGTTTACATTTCAATGTTAAAATATTTGGATTCGATTCAAGAGCTCTCAGTTTTGTTTACTAAAGAGGAACTCTCATTTATCTACGCATGTCCCTGTACGAAAATAGCCAGAAGTTACAAGCTCGAAAATGTGGCAGACTTTTGCAGTGTTCAAGTAACTAATACTGCAATAAATACATGCCTATACTGTCTCGTAGGTTTCACGGGGTGAATGATTAAATCATTCTATGAACGGTGATTTTTACAGAAGTCCTTTTTAATATCTTTTTGGAAACTGTGCATGTGCGATGGAATTTGGAAAGCTCTTTTCGTGACGCCATATACAGTAGTATAAGTGTACAAAAAAATGAATGGTTATCAGTTCAATAGAACGTTAATCTTTCAACGAATGGACATTTTTCGCAATTTTGAACGAATGAAAAACATTCATTATTGTTTTATATAACATCATCATTGGAGGATATTATGTTGTTTAAAATGTTGTTTATACTGGCCGCCATGATGGCCCAGGTCGTCTGCTAGTAAATATACGTGTCAAAGGTTGTGCTGTAGTCCAACGTCACTGACTACGACAAACAATACGGGTCGCATATAACCAAAAATGCACGCTCAATGAAGTAGTCGTTCAATAGATTATTTATTGAATATCATGTGACCAAAATTCCTCCAATCAAATGACAAGGATCTACTTAGATGTTTTATAATAATTGTTGCAGTATTAGTATGATATACTTGATATTGATATTGATTTATTCGTCCACAATGTGGAAATATGCTTCCCACCAGCAGTACAATAATAGAAGAAACAGAGTACAATAATATGAAAAATGCAAAACAATTATATAGAGCTGTGCTGACCAATTAACGATTAACACAAATAACTTTAACCCTAAATCTCTATTTAAACCCTTGTATGTCTAAATCCTTTCTATTGCACATGAAATAATTGTATTTGCAGCGTGGAATTGCTCATTCGGCTCCTTCGATCAACCTGTCGAAGAGCAAGATGAACCATGCAGCATTTGTCCCGCTGAAAAGGATTCCCAACATTTTTATTGGTTTGTGACAGACACAGGCAGCTGTAAGTAATCGCACCATCAATTGTCACTTTACAAATTGAAAGATTGTCGTGGACGTAACATTAGGCCTTTTTGTTAAAGTGTTGTATTGCCCTTTGCGACCGACCCCCAAAAACTTTAAAATTTACCGGCGGCTTTAAAAAAAAAAATTCTACCGTTTTTTAGAGAAAACAATATTAAAGCATTCAAAACTGAAAAATATCAGCAAAAAGAGGGAGGAAAAAAAAGTAAAACCAAAAAATATGTTCCGACCAACCGACCGACCCAGGTTTTGGCACTTAAAGAGCAATACAACATCTTTTTTTTTAGGCCTAAGTAGGACTAATGGTAACTATTAAGTACCCTTTTAAATTGCCCATTAAAAATTACACCTCTAAAACGAAAGTGATATTAATACGAGAATTTTTGTTTGTAACTGAGCCGTGATATCATTTTCGATATATTAGATCATTAGTTTTGACACGCTGTATCCAACGATATTGAGGTTGAATCCGGCATGTTAAAAGTATTGATCTGCCTATTTGAAAAGGTTCTCACTCCTCGGACCTTTCAAATGTTGATTTAACGTTTCTTTCTAGTGTAGGCGCAATGTCGAGTGAATAATGCTCGAATCAAACCCTGTACAAGGTGAAGGCAGTTTACACATATTATGCTAGTGATTCAATTCATTGGGTGTACTGTTCATTATGCATTTCCTATATTTGATAAATTCATGAGCAACATATCAGAAACAGGGCAGGGGCACTGCTCCCCCTCCCCCCCCCCCCCCACTTTTTCAAGTACCCTAACAGTGCTCCTTTTTACAAATGAAAAATGCCTCTATAAACTCGTAAGAAGTGCCACTTTTTACATAGGAAAGTGCCCATTTTACTTTAAAAAGTGCCCCTATTACTCCTCACTTATGATAAGTGTCCATTTTTTCATTCTGATACTTGCCCTCTTAAATCTCCAGTAGGTTCCCCTTTTCAGGTACGAGAAGTGCCCCTTTTCCCTTTTGCTAAGTGCCCCCCTTCACCTCTGATAATTACCTTATTCAAGTTTGAGAGGTGCTCCTTCTTCTTTGACAGGTACCTCCTTTCCTTTATAATAAGTTCCTGTTCCCCATTTTCACATGTGCTCCTTTTCCTAATGATAAGTGCCCTATGATCAGTGCCCCATTAAAAAAGAGCTTATTCCCCTTCTAATAAATGCCCCTGCTCATTCCAATGAGAGAGACTTCCCCTTTTTCCTAAAAACCCCTTCAAATCTGATCGGTACCCCGTTTATTTGAAGAAATGCACATTTTCCTTTAATATAAGTGCCTTTTTTTTCATTCACATAGGTACCCCTTATCATATCTGGTCAATGCCCCTTTTCAGGTGCGATAAGGGCCCCTTTTCACCTCTGATAATTTCCCTTTTAACAATGATACGTGATCCTTTTCCTTTCTAATAAGGGACATATCCCCTTTTCATAAATTCCCCTTTTCAACTCTTATAAATACCCCTATCAAAATCTAGTTGGTGCCCCATTTCCGTCGACAAATGCCCATTTACTATTCTCATTAAAGCCTTTTTTCATCTCTCGTGAGTGCTTTTTTCAGGTATAAGAAGTGCCCCATTTCCACCTCTATTATTAATTACCCTTTGTACTTTGACACGTGCTCCCTTTCTTTTCTAATAGGTGTCTTATCCCTTTTGATAAGTGTCCCCTTTTCCTCTCATCATTACACGTGCCCCTAATTTAAAGCGACAGAGAGCAATTTCCCCCAATGTTCGCTCGCTACACGCACTCGCATTTATAGATTATATAATTATTTTACTTATGAAAGGTCTTTTCAGTCTTCTATTATGAGAATGTGCTTGTAACCCCATCAGGATTGGATTTTTCCCTCTTTATAAGATGAAATTTTTCGCACTGCGACCTCACAAATCTTTTGCAAAAGAGTTCCTCGTTGGCTTTGCTCGTTCGCAAATGAATACTAAGACCATCACACCCAAATGCAAAGTATGATGCCTAAGAAATGTCTGTTATGATGTCTAAAGAGAAACACATATTGAAAGCATCCCAGATAATGTTTAAACAAATATAGGGGTATATACCAATGTCTAAAATGTGGTATATTTGCGCTCTAAGATTTTCCTTTGTAGGTAACCATTTTTCCAGAAAGTGCCCTTTTTGGTGCCCCACCCCCCCCCCCCCCTCACTTTAGAGGTCGCCCCGCCGCCCCTGCAATGAGCATAGCATATAAGGCGTTATTGGTTAGCATAAAACTTTTCCAGAGACTGGCGTGTTCCAATCGCAATTAAAATTCACAATCATGACAATGAGCAGTGGAAAAACTGTTGCAGAACAAATCAGTCTGAATATCCATCACTCTTATCTTACCTACCAGCTTTTGATGAAAATCAACCGTATTTTCGGGCAGCTCTCAACAATCATGGCAAAGTCGAAGGTAGTTCTGCTGAGTGCACGCTATTGAATGCTTCTTTACCAACATCAAATGGCTGGCTACTCTCGTTCAGATATATCTTCAATTCGGAATCTCGCAACGAAAGGCATGGCTATTTTAATTACAGTGTATGCAAGGATGAAGGTACTGTGCATCCATTACATGCTGTTGAAGGCTGGGCATTGAGACAACACTCATTCAACTGCTCGGATGTCGAGGTATAACATTAAAGATAAACCCAACCTTAATAGACACCTACTCTCAAAGAAAGCATGAAAATCAGAAAAGCAAACTGGTGAAAGATTGAATAAAATCGGACCCAAAAAAATTTAGAAGTCATGCATTTTGTTAAAGTTGTATGGGAACTTCAAATTGCCATTGCCTACTCTATAATGTCAATTTTTCAAAATCTATAAATCAAGGGGTATTTTCATTTTAGAGGACCTATAACAATATGCCATCCATACTATATTTTAGTAGAGCCTCACGGGGAAATGCACTTTGGAGAAAACAGAAATCAAAGGGATAGTTGAGTTCTTGTTTAAGACCGCAAATGCCTTCAAAGTACATGATTTAGCCTTTGAGGTCATACTAATTAAGCTCCACTTTTAGAACAAAATAAGGTGTCGGTTAATTAATTTATTTATTAATAATAGCAATACACGGGCCGGCTGGTTGTGCGTATTATAACCAACAAAAAGCCAACATCGGCATTGGCTGGAATAAAACGTATGAGGCGCTATCTCGTTCTTTTAACGGCTGGTTCAATTTATCGAATATTTGTGGGGTACCACAAATATTAGTAATCGTTATATTTATGGATAGTTTAGCCGTCTCTTAACCGATTTTGATCAAACAAAGATGATTTTGTCATTTAAATAGACGTTCTTACAAATTTGACACTCAGTTTTTTATTAACTCACAACAAATTATTTTGTGTAGCGCCCTCTTCCAAAAAACTCAATTATCCCTTTAATGATATGTTTGTACAAGATGAACGGAAGAGTTGTCCGTAATTATGAAAGTCACATGGATCGAGTGATCTCTTACACTATAAAGAGTGATAGAGATTGATGAATAAAAAGTTATAAGATGATTTCAACTTTATCTATCAAGATGAAATCATATTGTCACAATCAATTCAAAAATGATACAAGAAAAAAATATTCCAAATCTGTGGGCTCCATTATTATTAGTCCGACTTATTTCAAACTTTAGCCAATCTTGTTCTCTTATTTTTCTGATTCATATAGAAATTAACTTAGTACAATGGTTGGAGTGTCCTTTAACTCTATAAAATAATGCATGAAGTACAATTCGTTGGCATTTATTATAATCTATAACATATTTAGTAATATTAATCACTGCTTTTATCGGTAAGGTCTGCCTTTTGTAAACGAAAGGTCCAAATTAAAGGCACTAAAAGCATGACGAATGCTACAAAATGAATACCGAACTAGGCATGTAATTTGGAAGAGTAAACGATTGTAAAATTGCAGCTCGGACGATAAGGGTGTACCTGTGTACCTAAAGTATATTG
>JAVYIG010008946.1:0-83702 GCA_035222895.1 Strongylocentrotus droebachiensis | reverse complement strand
TAGTAGTTGGCGTATGAACTATAGTATGAGTATGAGTCTGAGTATGAATATATGTATGTGAGTGCATAATTTAATGCATCGCCACCGAAATATTTGTTGTGGTCCCTTCCACGCACAGCTCACAGAGAGTGGTGCCGTTCCTGTCCCCCCCCATTACCCCCCCCCCTTCTGATATTTTAGAATAACTTCTCTTCTTTTTGATCCACAGAGTGAAAGGCAGTGACCACAGAGAACATCGGCAGAATTGAGACCGAAGTCAAGATGGTGCTCCAAGTTAAACCTGACGTCCAGAATGTTCCAGAAGGTCGCTCGCCACAGCAGTCCAACCAAAGACATCAAGAGAGTGAGAATCCTCTGAGAAATGAGCAACTTTCGAGAACTGACGGAGGCAACGAGCAAGGCTGCGAATACCAAAGTCTACCAGAATATTTTCTTTATAGGAACACCACGAGTGAAAGGAGATCAGATTCTATGCATCTAGATCCAAATAACAGGACTTATAATCCTTCCCAAAGAACAGTACCTACAGGACCTGAGAGGAGAGTATTCGCTGTGAATGACAGGACACTTCTGCTCGAGGATACTGGTGAGGCGTTGAGGAAAATGGCCGACACGTATATCGTCACCAGGAACACAGGACATGAGCTGAGGAGAATAGCTGATGAGATCTACTTGAAACTCGGCAGGTCTGAATGTCATCCGCCTGATGCTGTTTTTATTGAGGAAGTCCAAGGGAACGGAATGAGGAGGAAAAATTCATGACTAGTCCTAGACTCCTAACAACTGTGGAGCACTGGAAAAAGAACTCAAGAAAATGCTGAAGAAAATTTATAATGATTACCGTATGTTGTACATGTTTGGTACCTAAGTGCACTTATCACATTTTCAAAGCAGATGCAACAGTATATTTATATTATTTTGTATATAATTGCTCTTTCTGTTATGGTATTTATTGAGAATCAATTTACTTTTGTCAAATAGAAATTCTCTAGAAGAACATGTTGTATATAGTTTACAGCTGCACTGTTATTTTCTTGATGACTATGAATGGCACAAACTCAACATGTGATGGCGCTAGTACAGTTAAGACAGTGTGAATACATGAAGCACCCATTCAGTGCACAGACTATTGATACAATTGTACTACTGTACCCATTTGTAGCTCACATTCTAGATGTCTTATAAACTTTTTTTTTCTTCAAACTGAAATTGTGTAAATACAAATAAATTTGTGACTCCATCCTGGGCTCCTGCCTTCACTCTTTACTTTCAGAAAGAAGTGCCTCTTTTCTTCTTCAATGTCCACATATTTACCCTGTATGTTACAGAGACCGTGTAATGCAGGGCAGGAAGCAAAATTACAGATGTGATGTGGAAAAAAAGTGGAAAAGAGTGGGGAAACAATCTGCTATGATATCAAGTATGCAAATAATCTTTTTCTTGTACACCGGTAATGACAAAATGTTTATTTTGATAAAAAGACTGAAGTTTAGTTTTTTGGCTTCATATACTTAAAATGGTTTACAACCTGTCATTTCTTTCAAGTTTCTTACTGAAGATACATTTTGTTTGTTAGAAAAAGGAAAGAAAAAATAATTTGCATTATGAACAGAGTTATGTTTCAGAGCTACTTGTAGTACCTGTACTTCATTGGCCTGTGGTCAACACTGATTATTGTTTTTGTTTTTTTAAATGGGAAAAAAATGGAAAAGAAATCTATCCTGGAAATTTAACGATAACAAATGTTTAAAAAGTTGATTTATTTGGTTTTGATAGGCATGTGTGTTGAAAAAATGTTTGTAATAATATTCTACAAATTATCTGGAACTTGAGTTATTTCAAATATTTTTTTTTGGTCATATGTACCGGTATATACATGTACAGATTATTTAATTGCATGTATAAACTCAGTTAAATGTACTTATGGGAAGTGATTATAGTAACTAATTTAAGCAAGAATTAAGGGGTAAAGTGTGTGACACATTATGTGAAACTGTAACTATATTTTTGTTGTATAAGTTTATAAAAGTCATGCAGGCATGAGAAAAGACTATTTCTTATATGCAAATCTATGATATGTTTTAATGTCATTGCTGCTTCACAAACAATTCTTGTTAAAATTCAATTATGGTATTTCCATGGATTCACATGTTAAATACATATCTTTTAATTAACTGTACATGGTAAACTTTTGATCATTGTTTGTTAGAAAGCAAGATTATTGTGATGAGACTATTAACATGGAGAAAGATAAACAACCACATCATCTTCAATGCAATATATGCAATAAAATAAAATACAAAGCTATGCTAGGATTTAAAGGCCCACTGCACTACTTGTAGCTACTTGCGCCCTCTCTATATCAAACAATGCCTAATCGGTGACCATTAGTCCCCTATGATCCTCTTTTTCTTATGTTAATTGAGAGCTGAGTTGATGAGATAACCACATGTCCAGTGACCTTGCAGGACGGTCTAATCCCTCCTGTAAACTAGTACTGATAAGCTTTAAGATACAAATATTATTGTCCATATGTAATAATACAGAAATTTGTTTCCCATTGGTGTTACATACATTATAATCACAGGCAAAAACATGATATTATATGCTAAGAGCCAGATTGGCTTTAAGTTCATGTTGAACATGAGTAATAAAACACAAACTGATTGAAAAAATATTGCCTTAAACAAATTACAATACTCGTGCCTCAATTTTCTAACTAATGGAAATCAAAGTTTTATTTTTCCATTTTTCTAAATCATTTATAAGTAAGTGCAATTAATATCAATGCTGCTACGGTAAATGGTGGTATACATGTTTTTGGAATATTCAAATTTGTCAAATTAAAACAGAAGAAATGACTACTGGTATTTATTTTCTGCTTTATTGTTTATATGATTATGCATAGTTATATTTAGAGAGGGAAATAGCTTACAAAGTATGAAGAGAATGAAATGCAATAAAAGAGGGGATTTTGAGAGAAGTATAGTAAAATTGATTAGAACTTTAACAAGAGAGAGAAAGAGAGATAGGTAGAGAGAAAGAAAGAAAACGAGAATAAAATAGAGAAAAGAGAGAGTAATGGTGTGTTTCTAGATGGCGGTGGAAGGGGGGGGGGGGGGGGAAGTTATACTGATATACAGATGGGCCGTCAAAAAGTGCTGATAACTAATTTGAATTGAAATTGATGTCATTTCGTTGATTTGGAATCATGTTGGAAGTCAAGATGTGCACACAAAAAATTCTGCTTTCGATCTCTTTTTCTCATTAGCTTTTTCTGTATGCTTGTATGCTGCCCTCATTAGGCAGATGAATTTGTCCTTTTTCTATTTGCTGCCAGGTAAATCACATGCGCAGTGTATATATCTCATTTTCTTCTCATCGAGTCTGGATAAATTAATTCCCTTTTGTAACTGTTTCCTACCTTTGGTCTAATACTAGTTCATATTTGGCTACATCATTTTAAACACTGAGACAGTAACAAGCAAGACGTTCATTCCTTTAATATCATTGTTGACACTATTAAACTTTCAAACTTAAACTCAGAAGTTTGTAATGAAATGCATGTACTATAAGGAATCACATTTAATGTTGAATGTGGGGGGGGGGGGGGGGGGTGTTGACTCTTGTGTCTCAACCGTGAATAAAAAATGAGGGCTCCAGATATTGTATCATAAAATGGACAATATCATCTCACCAAATCTTGCACATTTTAAACCATACCTCATCCACAACCAAACCATTTGTTTAGAACAAGAAGGGCATGCATTCATGGGCCCCATTTCACAAAACTTGTCTTCAGTGACAAATGACAATATTTGTCATAAGCAAGTGAAATCCTTGCTTCTGATTGATTATCAGTAGATTTACCACTTATTTTTGTCATTTGTCATTGAAAAACTGCTTTGTGAAATGGGTCCCTGTAAGAGTAAATGAGTCAACATCCTTCTGGATCAAAACAGATGAAATCTATCTAGCTCTAAAACACACTGAAGGGAAAAGACAATAACTGCACCAATATTCTAGATGAGAATTCATAGTTTTATTGCAATTCTAAATCTCAGCTTGCTTCACACAGCACATGAGAAAGGTCAAAAGTCAAAGGTCATTCTGTCAATCGCTATAACAATTATGAGTAGTGGAACACTTTGAAGCGATACATCAAATCTATGAATCAATGTCCTTGTTTATATATCCACATTTAGTCTTGTAATAGGCAACTACATCTCTGTTTACGAAATCAGGTTTTTTTCTTCTTCAATTCATTAAAATATTAATTTATCACTACGCAATTTAATGTTCTACTTTATGACAGCTCGAGTAGCATATTGAGAATTATCAAGAAAACAATGAAGATATACTTGCATCTTTCCTGCTCTAAAATAGCCTGAATTAAATTTTAATTTTTCTAAAATGAGTAAATATGAACAATACCTATAATTATATCATCATCTTATTTATATTTTGGAATTAATGAATACCTATACTTGCAGGAAAGAAGGGAGGGGATTATAGTTCGTCCTACTGGTAATTAGTCCTCTTAGTATATATAAGTAACGAGCTGAAAACAGAGGTGGACTGTTTTAGATTTATATAATGATTACATATATCACGTTATATACAATTGAAATATATAGAATATATATGATTGTTTACAATATACTAGGAAGGTACAAATAAACTTGGTTGAATAACAATAGTGTACTTAAATCATTCAAGTTTCAAAATACTACACCATTTCCTTGCATTAAAACATTCCAAAATAGAAAATATATAGACATGGAATTTGTTATGAATTTTGTTCATACATGTAAGCACACACTCTTCTAAAAGTGGCAACATAATTTTCGAGCCATAGATAACTTAATGCGAGGATTCTGTGAAATGTGTCCCATAAGATATAAGTCTTTTATCCAACATCCAAGAATGAAAACCTGTTGACCATTGACTCATGGTTCGGTATGTTATCAACCAAGAGAGTTGTATTTGTTTTACATCAAGAAAATATCTTGTTGTATGGGACAAATTGCAAAGAAACACCCATCAGTATTCTATTCTCTAATATCAAAGCGAAATTGATCATTGCAAATTATACCGCAATACTATTTATCCATTTAATCACAACATAAATATATAAAAAATAAGCAATAATTACAATTCCAAAAACACACAAAAAAACAAAAACATAAAGACAACATTTGATTTAAAATATTAAAAAATTGACACTACGTTATAAGCTGAAAGTTGTGCTCACATTCATCATACAATGCAACTACAATGAGTCGGTGAATCAAAGAAATGTAATCTATATCAAAAGTATGTTCATATCATATGAAAAGAAATATAGTTTTCTTGCAGGAAAACTCATTTAAATCGTCATGAATCATATTTTCCTTGTAACTTTACAAACTCATCTTTTTAATTATACAAATTATTGTGACCGGAATGCTAATTTATTGATGCGGTTATCCAAAAACATAAATTAATCTTTAAGATTGCCTCACAAGCCACTAATCTATGTATTATAATTTTCTGCACACACAAATAAAGGCTTTGCAAATTAAAAAACTTCAACAAAACCCTTCAACAAAATCTTTTTTTTACAGCCGATATGACTTAATAGCAAATAATCTGCAATTGCACAAAAAAAATGTAATTGCACAAGGGTTATGTCTGATTTGAAAAGAAAAAATACAGACTGAAATGTTTCTTCTAGTTCTGATATTATTCAGCAATAGAAACACAATATGGCATAAAGTTGACTCAAGTAATCTTAACTCTTTGTCTGCTTAGATAATATCTTTCACCATCACATGGTTTGAGTGTGTTTACACACACACATTGCATGTGTGACAAAAGACTTTGGCAATCTATTGTCTGTTATATCAGTCACCTGAAGCAGACAAAGAGTTGAACAATATATCTTGGGTAACATCGTATACGATTGCACAAAGAGTTGTTATACAACATCGAGAGATATTCTATATTCTTATAGTGTTTCGTTTTGGTTGTAAGACTTCATATTCAAGAATATTCTGTAAAATGCTTTAAAAGGAGGCAAGCAAATATGTTATGCAACCCTGGAGAGTAAAATAAGCCTGTTTGTCGATGAGAGTATTACGAGGTTCAATAAACTAGTTATATTTAAGGAGAGCACAAGGTGACGCTGTGCTATAAGCGGATGAAGCTGTAAAATACTTGCATTTTGTAAAAATACTACAGATACATAGATTTATTATCAAATATATCACAGACAAATTAGCTAAATACTTGGACAGAGTAGATAGAATAGGAAAGAAAAAGAGAATGAAAGTGAGAGTTAGATACATAGAGAAAGAGAGAGAGAGAGAGAGAGAGAGAGAGAGAGAGAAAGAGAGAGAGAGAGAGAGAGAGAGAAAGAGAGAGAGAGAGAGAGAGAGAAAGGGAGAGAGAAAGGGAGAGAGAGAGAGAGAGAGAGAGAAAGGGAGAGAGAAGACTTGCTTAATACATTGTCTGTTCATATAAGTAAGATATGACATAATTGAAAATGAAATCTCTTAGTGCTTCGTTAAAAATATTTAGTTCAGTCACCTAACGTTTGCAAATACATAAAGAAGTAGCATATACAATACCTGTAAATCTTCCTTAGCTAAAGACACACGTTTTGTTAATATATAGTCACCTTACATTCAAGTGAATATAAAACAATTAAAAGTAATCTGCTTTTCCAAATACAGCAAGTCAATGGCTTATATATTTGCAATCTTGTACACCATGAAATACGATTATGAAAATATGATAGAACACATTATGTTATATATTTAAATATATACCCCATTAGATACATATCATTATTGTTACCACACATTTGAATAAAAAGTCAGCAAATAATCATTGCACAAAACACCATCTTTTCATCAAGATGAATTTGCACAAACTTCTTCAGCAGATTTACGAAATATAGAACAACAAAGTGAAATATAGAGTTTGTAGTTCACAATACAATGACAAAAATAAATGTTCATTTTACATTTGTGGGAAGGAGAGGGAAAGGTAACTGAAAAAAAGAGAGAGTGAATTGGAGAGGAAGAATAAGAGAGAGAAAGAAAGCTTAAAGGAGAAAGTGTGTGATGTGTGTGTGTGTGTGAGAGAGAGAGAGAGAGAGAGAGAGAGAGAGAGGAAGACAAAGCATGAGCACAAGAAGTGAAGAAAGAAATAGGAATGAACATAACTTGCAAAGGCTTGAATACACCTTATTCATATTTTCAAGCATAGTTTTTAGCCTAAATTAAGCCACTATGAATTATCACACAAACTTTCAGTCGAGCCTACTTCTCATACCTTGTTGAATATATAATATATATACTGTGAATATACTCAGATAAAAGGTCACTATAAAATACAATTGGAAGAAAGACTTTAACCATCACAAATACAGACTCTTTGAAACATTCAAATATTTTGTTCTTTCCAGCAGAAACATTAATCACTATAATGCACAAGTTTTTATAACAAAAAAAGAAAAAATCATCAGAAATAATATGAGAAAACACATAAAGACAAGACCAGTTACTATTTTGCACAGCAGAAAATATATACACATACATTGTACATAAAGGCAGTATAGTGAGCTTCGTATATAAAGATTTCAATCTGCAAATATAATCGTTTAAAAAAATCATTAACATTTTGGTACATTTATTCATTACATCCCCTTTTTTTAGACATATTTTCACCTCTTTTTATAGTTTACTGCTGCTCCTCTTCAAGACTTCATTTCTTTACATTTCTTTAAGTCTACAGTCATTCAATTAAAACACAAAAGCCATTTATATTCTTAAACTTGGAATAATTATCCTCTGTGTGTTTTTGGAATATTTTGATTAGTGAAGTCACAAAATGCACACATTACGCAGAGACACGTTGAAGAGATGTCTCTGCAGGCAGGCAAAACATATTTGCCCAAAATATCGAATTTTAGATTTAGAGAAGGTAAATTTGAACTGCATTGCGTTGCAGAGAAAAACAATAAATGGTAAATATATGGTCTCTGTATATGTTTTCATGTAATATTTTAAGTACAATAGCTGATTATCATACCATTAAATCTATAACAAAAGCATATTCTGTCATGTGACAGTGTAAATGCAATCACTGCAATATTTATAAATATCATTCTAAATAAATGGCGACTGGACTTATACCTATACAATTTAAGGGACAAAGAAGCCAGTCATTTTCCACAAGATTTGAATTCAAAACAAATTTCACATGCTTGAACAAAATCATAATCCTCTACTGAATTGAAATATGTACACTTTTCAAATCAAACTATACCCCTATCAGCTTTACGAAAGGAAGAAACTTTCAGCATTTATCCAAACTGATTTCATTGAACTACATTAGAGATATAAACTGTAAAAGTATTTGGTATATATTGAGATAGAATAAAAAAGGTCTTCCGTTCAATGTTAATTTTCAGCCAACATAGATTTCAGCTTTCCCACAAAAAGTCAAGAACCCAAGAGTTTCTTAATTCAATCAAGAAATCATTTAAAATTCATGTCACATCATCTTGAGCTCTTGTAGCTGAATAAATCTTTTCAGAATCTCAGAGTTTGAATCCTACTCACGGAACGAGTATTTAATGCACAAAAATCCACAATAGTTATACATAAATCCAATCTGCATGCAATCATTGGATTTTCTTTCTTTTTTTTGTATTGTGGTTATCGCAAAGCAGAACACCCACATACAATGTTGTCTGTTGAGAGCCAGATGCGTGTTAACTCATATACAGTTAATGCAATTCTGGCTTTCAACAATATTAAGATGTTGCAAATCTTCGCTTGAGAACTCTTTAGAGATCAAAGGATTTTTTTTGTACAACTGATTTCACTAGTCACCTTATTATCTTTATAATCCAAACACTGCATACCGTTGCTAACTTAACAAATCCTACAACTTCAAACTGCTGGCAGCTGACGATATTGGTCAATTGTTCTGGCCTTCTTGCTCGGTGGCGATGATATTGTCAAGTGTTCTGGCAAATTCAGCCTAAAATGCATAATAAACACTGACGTATACAATAAGCGATATTGCACAAGCAGTGATTTCCTTTATAATGCTTTATGTAAACTATTTGTCGTGAGAGATGGTTATACAATGTCTCTGTCTTGGGGTACAGCAGATGAGCAACTTACTAACCAAACTTATCATTTTAGGATGAGGTCAGGAAGGGTGATCCATGATCTCAAAGGGCTTGATTGACAGACAGATAACGAGGGATAGCATGAAATTAATGAAGAGAGGATTAGAGACTCCATCGCATTCGCAGGGCATTGTACGAAACATATTTTGGGTTTCAATCGACATTTTTACTTTTATGCTAAATATAACACTCACTAAGTATCACATGAACCAAATTTAAAAGTCGGTTGCTGCAGCCTTGGAATTTGATTTATCTGTGGTCTTATTACAACATGACCAATGGCAATAAATGCCATATAGAGCGTGTTGATAAGGACACCTAGCGCAGGGTAGACAGGTCCTCTATACCCTGTTGACACATGGAATGATGTCAGCCAAGAAAAGAATGATGATAGTGAGGAATGCCACATAGAGTGATGTCTTTCAGGTAGAAGATGTTGATATGGACACTGAGAACCGGGTGGACAGGTCCCCTATACCCTGTTGACACAAGGAATGATGTCAGCCAAGAACTAAAAGGATGATGATAGTGAGGAATGCCACATAGAGTGATGTCTTTCAGGTAGAAGATGTTGATAAGGACACCTAGCGCAGGGTGGACAAGTCCCCTATACCCCGATGATACACGGAATGATGTCAGCCAGGAGCAAGAGACTTACGGCCAGGAATGCCAAATAGAAGAGGAACATGCAGCCTCCCATGACTTTGGTCATCCGCCATTTGTTGACTGCGATAAGGATGACAACTAGGATAAGCATCCCAAAGAGAAGGAAGATGGAACAGAAGAGGCCCTTGCTATCGACGGACACTGACGCACCGTTTTGGGAGATGCTCCACAGTATCCATGGCAATGGTAGTCTGCAAAGAAGCAAAAAGGCCATTTAATAATATAATAATAATATGTCTTGTTTACCAAGGGTAACGTCATCAGTATTCATACTGTTCTCCATATCATATCATATCATTAGACAATCGATCTCCCTTTTCTCATTTACACAAACTCAATCTTATCATTGGCATGGCGATAACTCTAAGACTCTACTAAAAATCAGCACATCAACCACATGCATGGTACCTTTCCCCTTCCATTCTTCCATTTCCAATTGAAATCCAAACTGCTCTGGCCTATAAATTCACAAAGGAGGTTTAACCTCAAACCAAAGTCTATCCTATAACTTCTACATCGGACTAGAACAGGTATATCGTCGGCCGTATGCAAGAAGGCCATATGTATTGTCAAAGGCAGCAACGGCCTTCTTGCTGGCAGCAGATGATATAAGTGCTCGTTTATTGGACAGAAGGACATGTGCGTACTGCACTTCCGGTGGTTTAAATCACAATCTAATAGAAACCTCCCTTTTGAATTCCAACCTTTATCTTTGAGGAAACAAAACTCTTAGAACATATCACCGTATAAATGGTCAGATTACCTAATGACAGTTTACTCACCCCACTGTGATGTCAAAGATATTACTGCCCACAGAGCTAGACACAGCCATGTCACCTAAGCCCTTTCTAGCTACGATGACACTGGTGATCAGATCAGGGATACTGGTCCCTGCGGCTAAGATGGTCAGTCCCATTACCTAAGAAAGAAAACAAAAAGAATTCAAGGGTATAGTCTTTCTATCTTCCTTAAAGCTCGTTCAGATATGACCTGGAAAAAAACACTGCATTTTTTATGATGATGTAAAGTGTAACAGACTTTAATTTCTGTATCTTACAATTAACACAGAGCTGAGTGAATACGTGCATGACTTTTGTTGCAATGATAGAGATTTGACTGAGAGAAATTTTTCAACTGCAGTTTTATGAAAGCTTAACTTCATCAATGAAAATGCTTCCAAGCGAGGATTGGATTGGTTTGTAATATTAATGGGGCACAACAGGAGGACATTATGTTGCTATTCATTATCATGATATCATTTAAAATAAAGAGATCCACTTGTTAAAAGATTAACTTTGTACCCCACCAGCTTCATTTCCCCTCCTCACATTTAGCTACCCCCCTCCCCCCAAAAAAGGGGGGGGGGGGGGAGATATGGAATTGGTACAGCTTAGCTATGTAAGAGAAATACAAGAATCAGTCATTTAGGAAAGCATTATACATTCACTGTGCTTTTGTAAAATGATATAAAATCCTACAAAATCTTATGCTTATCTTGAAAAGAAATAAATACATATACATAACAAACATGCTTCATTGCACGTTATAGCCCGAATTCACAAAGGAGGTTTGTCGACAAACCAAGGTTTTTGTGCGTCATATGACGCATTTCGACGCGTTTTTACAAACCAGGTTTGTCGACAAACCTCCTTTGTGAATTTGGTTATATATGTCTAGTAAATGTCATCATGAGGGTTTAAGCCGTGTTTAAACATGTGGTGGTAAACCGCAGACAACAAGTTTAATACATTTACCCTTTACATTACTCTATCTCATAACAGGTGACGTAGTAAATATGTGAAGGACCTTTGTTGAGCGCAGTTGTTATTCAATTTATTTTCCCTGGTGGTTTACCACATTGTATCGTAACAAGTCTTTAATCAGCCATTGCACTAGAACATCATCACATTTCTAACTTCTCTTTTCATTATTAATTTCTCTTTTTATAATTAATATGTGGGAATGTTTGTTTTGAGCCAGATCGAAGGGCCGTGTTCATGTGGTGTTTGAATACATGACCTAAACCCCTTTTTGCTCCAAGCAGATAATATACATCGTAGGAAGGAGTAAGGGATGGAAGGAATAAGGGCAAGAAAGAAGGAGAGAGAGAGGGAGAGGGAGGGAGAAGAGAGAGCAACAGAGAAAGAGAGAATGAGAGATAGAGAGAGAAAGGGGAGAGGGAAAGGGAGAAGAAAGAGTGACACAGATAGAGAGAGAGAATATGAGAGAGAGAGAGAGAAAGAAATAGAGGGGAGAGGGAGAGAGGGGGAGAGGGAGAGAGGGGGAGAGGGAGGGAGAGGGAGAGGGAGAAGAGAGAGTGACAGGGAGAGGGAGAAGAGAGAGCGAGAGAGAGAGAGAGAGAGGGAGAGAATGAGAGAGAGAGAGAGGGGGATGGAGGAGCGAGAGAGAAAGAGACAGAGAGTGAGATAGAGAGACAGAGAGAGAGAGACAGAAAAAAAAAAAGAAAGAAAGAAAAGAGAGATGAAGGGCCCGGAGGAGGCATAAGGAAGGGGGACAATGACAGTGAATTTGTGAATTAGAACAAGAAATAGAGCAAAACACCATATCAATGTCTTGATACGCAACACCTTACAGCAATACTTTAATTTCACGCTCTTGAATTTTGGTTGAATAATGGAATTGGTTATGCCCCCACCTCCTGACATTTCTTGGAATATTTCTTTCCCAATCAATACTAGAAAAGACAAGGGAAACAACATCAGTGAAGAAAGGCAGGCAGGATCTTGGATTTACCCAAGTCATAAATTAAAACCAATCCAATTCCATCATTGAAAGCATTAAGAAAGCTTTGTCAAATAGTTAAGAAAACAAATATTCCTTTCAGTTTCAGGCTTTAAGTTTTCTTTCTGTCAAAATTAAAATGATTAATTATCCATAATGATTCGCAATTGTTAAAAGTAGGAAAAAAGAGACATTCATAGTCTTTTGAATTTCCTAAGCTTGAATATGATTACTACACTGATTCTTTCCTATGAACAAATCTATATAACTATTAGTCATCCTTGAAGAAACTTGTTTTTCTTTCATGAAATAAAAAATACCCTTTCAGAAATTCATTCATACTCTTTAAGAACTAAATAGACTCTAGGAAAATTAACATTCATTTCATCTCTTCAATAAAAAGCCCAATAAATCTGTTCATGAACATGCCAGACTGGCAAACGGTTGAAGAAAATAACAATTCTACCTTTTTTCTGTAACAAATGTTAAGAAGCCCGTCATGATTATTTACAGTTGTCAAAAGAGTTGGAAAAACAACTCAACTGATTCACTCTTCAAAATAATATTATAGTATTAATGACTGCTTTGAGAGAAATAGTTGTTTTATTACGCTCAAGGGAAGGTTAGAATTGTGCTATTACCCGAGGCGTGCCAAGGGCAATAGCCCAATTGTAACCTTCCTGAGAGCGTAATAAAACAACTATTTCTCGAATATTAAAGCAGTCATTAATACTTTTATATGCCGAAAAAAAATAGACTAAAAAATAAAAAATAAAAAATAAAAAAACTTTTGTCGAAGATGAGATTCGAACTCTTGCGTACAAAAGGTGATGTAAATAAAGTCAGCGCCTTAACCCGCTCGGCTATCGCGCTCTGTTAAATACATAGTAGTTTTTTCTTATATATACATTAAAATGGATTGAAAACGGTTTCGAGTGGAGGATGCTTCGCGGCTGCTCCATATAAACAGGCCCTTCTTTTACTTTTGCAATGCATATTGGCACGAATTTAGATCAAGATCTATCGGCAGATGTTGTTTTTTTGTTTTTGGAAGTTTATTTTCGTCTTCATGTCAACAATGCAAGATAAAATTGTCGGTAAGATCGATCGAGATTCAATTGTATTGAAATTGCCGACCAATTTTTCGCACACGTACGCGGTATCCTCGATCGCTCAGACCATTTTTTAACATGTAAACCTATGGGGTAACCATGGAGACTGAACTATTTTCCCAATAACCATGGTTATTGGGAATTTTACAGAAATAGTTGAAGTTTATGAATGCAATTCGACCAATCAGATGGCTGGATTTCTTAAGTGAGGTATATAAACTTTTTTAAAAAGATGGATCGTCTCCGTTGACAGGGAAAACCCCCAAAACAATACCTCATCATCAAGGAAGGGATAAGATTCTTTGCTTTGGGAGTTACTCTAGAATGGATTGGAGCAAGCTAAGTGGGAGGCAATGTTCATCATTAATGTGCTTAGCAATGCATCTCTGTCAGGGCTCCTCACCACATAGGCAAACAGTCGCGTGTGTGCCGAGCAAATTCCATTACCATGGCAACCACAAAATCATGACTAATCTAATAATCTGGGGCTCTGTGCAGAAGAAAAGTCTCAAAATTGAAGTGCAGGCAACTAGCTCGTCTGGCTTTAGATTACACAGATCTTATTTCTTCATCTTTGCCTCATTACTTTGAGGGGGAAGAATATCCACTTCCGCTGGATGGAGATGAAGAGATGCGACATTTTGTTTGCAGTTTAACTCGAGACACAAGGCAGATGGAAAATATAAAGAGAATTAGTGCCGACTCCAGAAAGGATTGAAAACTAAAAAATGGGAGAATGACAAGAGCAAATAGGTGGAGGGAGGGATAGAGATAACTATGCATATATTGTCTGCCGCTGGGAGCAAAAAGAAAGTTTTTATACACCCTTCCTGCTTTAGGAAAGAAAGAAAGGGAGAAGGGAGGGATGGAGGGAGGAAGAGAGAGAGAGAGGGAGATAGATAACATGCGGATACCAGGTATATAGAGAGCTAGTGTTGGGGAAATAGGGGTCAGATAGGGAGGGAGAGAGAGAGATAGAAAGAGGGAAAGAGAAAGAGAATGAGAGAGAATAAGAGAGAGAGAGAGAGAGAGAGAGCAAGATGTGAAAGATAGAGCATGAGTTAAATAGAGAGACTGAGATTTAGATAAAAGGATAGATACAGAGAAAAAAGAAGAGAAATAGAGAGAGAGGGGGGGGGGGGGCGGGACAGACAAACCTAGACAGTTTAATTTTTATGAAATCTCCCAGTAGATATGTGGTATAGGTGGTAAATTACTTGAAGAGAAATATAATGGGCCCATTCCTGTTTACGCCAAACTTGTTTATCAAGGGACTTGAAAAATAGGATTGACTATGCACATACAGGTGTTATGAAAGTCAATTACGGCAGACACGCAAGTCTGGCTGGCTGGCATCCTTACTATCCTCACCATGGAACTGCAGGCAAGAAGCCATCATGGTGATTAATAGGGAGAGAGGTGCGAGCTTGAGGTAATGTATTGTATTCTGAACCCACTCACTGAATTATTGAGGTACACTGGGAAGATGGGAATTGAGGCTGAGAAGCAGAGAGAGAGAGGGGGAGAGAGAGGGGGAGAGAGGGAGGGAGGGAGGGAGGGAGAGAGGGAGGGAGAGAGAGAGAGAGAGAGAGGGGGAGAGAGAGTGAGAGAGAGAGAGAGAGGGGAGGGGGCTGAAGGAGAGGAAGAGATAGAGAAGCAGACAGGCAGAGCGATTGGAAGAACAGAAGCAACTTCTCAAAACAGAGATATCGAGGGACCAAAATGCAGACCAAAAAGTCCATGAAAAACTTAATAATGGGAAAGAGAGACAAAAATAAAAAATATGTTGTTGTTCTCCCTTTCTTTTGAATGTTCCCTTGTTGAATGATCCATAATTTCTGTGCCTTTGTATCTCCGCTTTCTTCTTACATGAATAATGCAGACTGAACAGAGTCAGACAATGCATTACTCTTTTACCTAGACTTGACTAGACTTTACCAGATTACTTCCAGACAGTCTTAAAATGTAATGACATGAATTGTTTGGACCAAAGTTACATGCCAAATCTAGTTGTAGTCCCATCTATTCATTTCTTAGTGGAGTGCATTTGATATTAAGCGAGAATGAGTCAATTTGTTATCATTTCGATCATGTCAAACCTTACAGTATTCCGTACACATGAGAATTCTTACATACTACATAATCAGCATTTCCCAAATGCATTCAGGCATTTTCTTTCACAATATAATCACATGACCAGTACTCAACTTCAACTTAAATGCATGACTATGCATGACTCTTCCTGAAGAATAAAGCTAAGTTGCATTAAAAGGAAAGATGGTCTATAATATTGCAATACAGTTATTTTCATATACAGTAGGCTTGCGGGTGCACCATGTGAGACAGACAGACAGGTTAAATTTCTAATCATGGATTCATGAAAAAGAAAAGCCTATTTCACCCTCTGAGATACAGAAGGTTTTTATCTCTTACGCAGAATCAACACCCTTCTGGATCTCAACATCAACAGTTATTTTTCAACTGTGATTAATATGTGATAGAACCCCCCCCCCCTCCCACCAAAAAAGTAAACAAATTAAATAAATTAATAAATTAACAAGCAAACAAACAGTCAAATAAACAAATAGGAAATAAAAATAGATTTCCTCTTCAAAATATTTGTCAGACTTCTTGCTCTCTCTCTCTCTCTCTCTCTCTTTTATCTTTCGATCTTTCCCCTCTGACTTTTTTCTTCCTTTTTCTCTTTTCTCAATAACCTTTTTTGTAGGAGTAGATGTCATCGGATCTATTATGCTCTTCAGCCCCACCCCCACACACCTTGCGCTTCACTAACGCCTCACTTTATTATTTTCAACAAGTTAAGGGATTGATCAGGCCGCTCTTTTAATCAAGTTGTTTTCATCATCAGAACCAACCCGTCTTCTTGCTCTCTCTCTCTCTCTCTTCAATCTATCTCTCTTCTTCTGTTCCCTCTCTTTGCTTATACGCTCTCATTCCTTCTGTTGCTCTCCCTAACCCCCTTTCTGTTCATCCATTTATACTCTTATTCTATCTCTCACTACAGCCCTCTATCTTTGTCTCCTCTCTCCCGATCTTATCCTCTCTAACTCTCTGTCTCTCTACCTCTCTCTTTCTGCCTCTCTCTCACTATGGTTCTCTATCTTTTTTTCTTTCCCCTCAGACTATCTTATCCTCCCTGCCTCTCTCTCTCTCTCCCTCCCTCACTCCCATGGGATAGCATGATAAAGTGCATGGACTTCCCAAATGCGACAGCCTGGAAAATCAAGCGCCAAGAGGCTGACCCTTGTGGGCCACAAGATAGGATGCATTCATAAAGCAGATATACTAGTTAAACTCAATCGAGAAGAATTACAACGAATCAATCTGAGGCTATTTCAACAGCCCTGTGTTTCGGGTATTAAAATCTCTGAACATGACAATAACCTATAATACACAATCTGAACATGGTTAAAATAGGAAATTCAATAGAGTACTCAAATTGCCTGGCATTTTTTGTGATTATGATTTAGGAGAATAATAGCTTTGATATCTGGACTGAAAAGTGACCAATATTATTACTATTTTAATTCTTCCTATTAAATCTGAATATATGCTCTATAGATTTGCAATCGTCGCCAGAGCATTTATTGCAGAAAGTACTATGAACCAACCATCCATTTGATTATGGACTTACTTTAAAGGGGACTGGAAATCTATTCTTCAAGGATACATAGTAGGGAGGTATCATTTTGTTTTAGAGTTGAATCCATTCAAACTGATAGTGGAATCCACTCCAGGAGGGTTTGAACCACCACTCTTGGTTGTGGATTCCACTCTTTTGAACATGGTTTTCCACTCTAAAATGAAAACTTCCCTAATATGACCCTCTAAAAGAGTTGATTTACACTCCACTTCATAAGAGAATAGTTTATTAGTACTAGCTGATCACCAATTGAGAGAGAAAAGGGAAAAAAATAGAACATTTTACAAGAAATTCAGTCTTTTCGTCTTCAGTAGATATGAACCTCTCATGGCCTAAAATCAACAAGGAAGACAATAAACACAATCAAAATTGATGATGGAAGTCATGCCATGTCTATCACAGAGACTGTTGGTGGATAACTTATTTATGAAGTGATTGTAAGTGGTCTTTTTTTATACTTAAGGTCCTATTTCAATTTGTGAAAACCCGTTTTTATGGGTTTCTTTTTCCCAATTTTCTTTTTCACTTGTAGTGGTTATTTTGTCCATACGAAGACACAATGGTAAAGAGAAATAAACTCACCCATAAAGCTTTGTTCATATATGACCAAATAAACCACCTCAAAAACAAAAAATAGAAACCAAACAATCAGAGCAAAAGAAAATGACTTATTAGGTTGTGCACTTCACATTTTTGTATCTTATTTAAAAAAGATAAGTCATTATAATAAGAGGCCTTTGTTGTATGCAGGTATTATTTTCACCCCATTTGATTGTCATTCATTCACACATCTAATGGTGTTATGTTGCTGTTTTCTGTGGCAGATCTTCTGAGGTGATTTTATGCATCTTGTGCGAAAGATCGAGGGTTTCCAGATGAGAGGAGATCAGGTGGTCGGTCACCAGTTCCGCCGGTCTTGGCTTGTTCACGGTACAAACAGCTAGTCCCTGGACCAAAGCACTTAAATCCCCCACATAATGAACCTGGTGTTACATATCAGAGACCTGTCTGCTCAGAGGAAACTGAATTCACTTTAAAGAGACGGATGGGCTCGCGAAAAGAAGACAAACAATTTGTGAGGTTTGTCAGGGTGGAAGAACGACACAGTAACAAAATTTCACCTGAAGAGGATTGCTCTCCGAATGCTGTCATAATAAAAATGTGACAAGAAATACAGTTTGGACTAAACTTCATGTCACACTTTTGTGTTGTCCCATATATTCATTTTTGTGCGCAGTGCATCTTTTTCGTCGTTCTGAAACCTCACAGTCTAAACACAATAAATCTTTCCGAATATCTTCCACATACATGGTTGCTCTAACAATTTAATCACACGACCAGTGCTGAATTTTATATTTAGAACTAGAAGTGTCAGGGATTAGAATCTAGGCAATCGTGGAAGAAGGTCAGGATGAAATTATCTGCTACAAGCCTGTAGGATGTTACGCCATATCATTTGGAACATGGGTAATGCCCTTTTCACTCTAAATTTGAATGATATAACCCTCATCATTTTAGAAGTTTAACATCCTTTGATCTCGCTCTTGATCTTTAAATCTTATCTGTACTAGTTTATAGGAGGGATTAGAGCAACCTGCAAGGTCACTGGACAGGTGGTTATATCATCAACTCAGCTCTCAAATAACATAAGAAAAAGAGGATCATAGGGGACCAATGGTCACCGATTAGGCATTGTTTTCTATATAGAGTAGGACAGTGTGGCTTTAATAATTTGAAGGTAGGAGTCAACAAAATTTGGGTGATGGAAAAATGCAGTCCAAAAATTACAGGCTAAGACAGCAAGATAATCAAATACTTACTGACACATTTCTGATAGTATATAATTTGAATTGTAAGTTATCATTAGGGCATCTTTTGAAGTTCATTTAACCCATAGAGAATAATGTATATCAATCTCTAAACAAGATTTTTAATAGGAGCTTGAATTAGTTATGAATTATAATGTTTGTCTAGTGAATATAAGATTTAAAAAAAGAACAACAGTGAATTACCAACATTATTTTTATTTGAGAAACCAGAGACACCAGAAACTATCCTATTATTGTTTCTGAGTTTAGAATGTTCTAGCTGGGATTCCATTATCTGTCTGATGCTTATCATCTGAACATGTACTTAATTGTTTTCAAATAAAATTCATGCTTCATACATGCTACCCGGCCAAGCTCTCGTTACAGATGAATGCAAGTCTCTCTAGTATCACTGCGGCCTGAGCTTCATCGGTAATCCTTTGTGGTTCTCCCGTAATTCTGCAACTCATTGCTTCTCTGCCCTTCCTATTACATAAATGACATGCTTTCTGGGTCAAAGGCAACGTAAGGCTTTGTGCACACATCATGAGGTGACCGCTTACAAAACAAAACCACACGCAAAAAAAAAGGGATAAGTGTCCGTATTTCTCTATCTAGAGAATATGTCAGGCCTTGCTCATGTGTGAGGTGGTGAATGCAGCAGAAAAATAAAAACAAGTTAGGCATGGCGCACTTCACATTACTGTAATGTTATAATAAACACAAAGCTGTATCTCTGTATTGTTATAATTCATAAAGCTGTATCTCTGTATTCTTATAATACACAAAGCTGTATCTCTGTATTCTTATAATGCATTAAATCAGTGATGTGGTAAACTACCTATTCAATATTAAAACAAAACCATCTCCTAAAAAATACAAAAAAGGCAGCAGCAAAATAAAATGAGACAAAGGTGGTGCACCTCACACTTCTGTATCCTTATCAAACAAAGATAAGTGAGAACATGAAGGGGCATTTGTTGCATGTACCTAACTTTTTAAAAAACCCAACTAACATTTACTATTTTGCTGTTTAACTGCTGTAGTATTTTTAAAAGGTTATCTACGTCAGTTTGAACAAGGATTACGTTGGTTTGAGGCAGTAATCTTTCCTGTCAGAACAGTGCTTGGTATGGGAATCCCTCCCCCCTCCCCCACCTTCTCTGCTAGCATCTTGCAATGGGGTTTCCCTCTTTAAATGACCACAGCCATATTGTTGATTGTAGCATGCAGTCGGTCATCAAAATGGAGTGCAGTTTATGCCTGCAGGCAGCGCGAACCTCACAAATAGAGGATAAGATCTTGCACCCTGTGATATGTTCCCCTCTTTAAATGACCACAACCGTATTGTTTATTCTAGCAGTTTGCGGTCAAATGAAGTGTCTTTTATGCCCCCGGGCAGGGCAGTGTGTTACTCGCAACTAATGCTCCCTGCATAAATGAATGCGTGGTCACGAATATATTTGCTCAGGCCTGTTGCCATGATACGTTATTCTTTCAATTCTATATATTAATGGTATCTACACTTTCCATTTTCTCCGTTTGTAAATGAGTAGAGATGATGGATTTGAATTTGATGTCAGGTACTGCCATGTCCTAAGGCAAGTCCAAACTGTTTATGACAATGCAGATCAAATATCAAGAGTATTATTTAAATTGCTTGACTTCAACATTATTCAATTGTGCATTTTTGATTAAATACATTTTAAACTGCTATATAAAAAAACATCTTGGAAACTTTCAATCAAAATATTCTTTTTCATTGTCACAACTAAAGTTAAAGCTAAAGGAGGGATTAGACCACACAGCGAGGTCACTGACATCAACTCAGCTCTCAAATAACATAAGAAATAGAGGATCATGGGGGACCAACAGGCACCGATTGGGGAAGTTTTCTATATAGAGGGAGCAAGTAGCTACAAGTAGGACAGTGGGGCTTTAAATGACAATTACTAGTCTAGAGGTGGCACTAATAATGTTAACTGTGAAGTTCAAATTATTTCTGAATATCTTTGTTTGATATAAATGCACAATAAAAACAACACCCGTACATAGATTGTACATTAGCTGTGGGACAGAATGTCTAGAAAGGCCACCTCTCTACAGTGGCCACCTTTCCCTTTTCCCTCGAGTGGCATTTATAGACAGGTTTCACTGTAATTTCATCATATGGCTTGTATAACAATACATTTTATGAATAAGGACAAATCTTTTTTAATCCTGACATCTAGAAAGCTAAAAGATAACTTACTGGAATTGGGTTATCATCTTCAAAAAAATCCTTATTAAAAAAGAAACAAAAATCCTTGATAAATAATCCACAGACCTCAAAATAACCTATTTAATGGACCCCTTTATGATGCAGTCAACAGATGGTTTTATCAGACCAGGTCAAATAAATTTTCTTTCCATGAGTGATGCAACTAACCTCTTTCATTGCACCTCTCAAGGCCAGTCCACTTGGGGGAATAATTCAGTGAAAAGCTTGCACAAGAGATATCTACGCCTTATCAAAAGTGACCCTCTTTACTTACTTTTTTCTCCTTCTTTTTCTCTTTTTTTTATAGAGAGAATGGAAGCCTGGAGAAGCCTCTGAATAACGTGCATTATTAATGACTAGTGCTCAGTGAAAATTTCAACGTTTCTATTTGAAATGATGATTTAGAATCGTGGGAGTAATAGATCAATCTGAATAGAACCAGCTGCATACAGTACCAAGTCAGCTCTAGAGACAAAAGGGATACTCTGGGGAACCAGTTTGGATACCACTGTTTCCCTATCCTACGTCATTCATCCTTCATTTCATCATCAGCTAAATGCATTACCCCAAAAAACAACAAAATGCGGTTTGATAATAGATATAATCTGATAGCAGATTAGTTAGGATAGCATGCATATACACTGGAAATGAAAACAAATGTTATTCTTTGGAAAAAAACTCCTATCAATTGTTATTACCTTGAAGAACAATGTCAAATCAAATCAAATCAAATTGAATCAAATCATATCAATTATGTGGTCTGAGTATTACCCTTAGCTAGCTCTACTGAGTAGTTTAAACTGGCCTTTATGGTATTATATTTTATTTTTTAACTACAATTGATAATGCAGCTCAGAAATTAAATTCAAGGAATATGGAATCAGAAATGTGTACAGGATAAAACTGCACCCTACAAGATAAATGCTTTGAATTCATCATGAAATTGCAATAAAATATACAGTGAGAAACACACATCTCAGAGAAAGAGAGGAAGATAGAGAGAGAGAGAGAGAAAGAGAAAGAGAAAGAGAAAGAGAAAGAGAAAGAGAAAGAGAGAAGAGAGAAGAGAGAGAGAGAGAGAGAGAGAGAGAGAGAGAGAGAGAGAGTGAGAGCAAAAAACCCCAATTCAAAGCCTGTAACTCTACTTATTCATTTTACAGCGAAACAAGCGACTCGCCACACTGTAACTGCCCGGAACATTCTATAAACAATAATAACCTCTTGATTATTTCTTCCCTTCCCTTCCCGACCAATCGCCTATCTGTGTTGATGGATAGAGTCTCTATTAATACCTGCGGCTGTCGATATGAAACAAATATTTATTAATCAAAGGACATGGTCCCCATTCTAATCATGTTGCCTGAGATTAATGAGGCATGCATCGAGCGAGCCTCGGCTGGTCATATTAGATTGGATTGGAAGCAGGATCAATCGAGTGTTTACTAGGTCTGTGGTTAAAACTCATGTGTGGTTTGGGCAAATAAATTCATGAAATTATCTCACATGAATAATGGAATCATTTAATGAAACTCACTTATAAATCCCAATTTGAAATCTAAGAGTTTTGCCTCCCAGAACAGTTGTGGGTATGAACTCAAGCAAAACATGCACCTTTAAGCAACAAATATTACAGTGTCAAAGTGCTTATTGCATCAACCTACAAAAGCTATTGCATTTTTAAAATTTGTCATTTGATATAATAATGCTTACTGTATGTATTTTTGAATAAAATGACTTCTCGTTTAATCTTTGGTGTCATATGCAACTAAGGGAAACCCATATGCTAAGTGCTTAACAGGAAGAAAAAAAGCGTCTGACTGGGCATGCTGACTATATAACCAAACTTTAAGAGCTATGCCAGGCAGCCCCCCCCCCATTAATTTATCATTCACCGGTTACCATCTAGACATAAATGTTTCATGAACCAGGATGTTTGATAGGTCGCAGAAATAAAACTAGATGAAAAAGTGGACAAAATCCTGACATGGTTCATTTCATCATGTAATGTGCACGCATGGCGCTTCTAATTCTTCCCGGTAGATATTGACGAGGATGACTACACTTCATTGCAACGACGCCATGAAATCCAGAAAAATCTGTGGCCATTGAAACAAAAGCAAATCACCCCTCTTATAAGTGCAGTGCGAGGTCCTTTTCTCTTGAGTCCCATATACTCATTACGATGTTAGAATGCTGATGGCATAGTATTACACCAAGAACTGGATAAGCGACTATTAAAAGCACCTCCCCCCCTCCCCCTCAGGGTGTTCTCTCATTTCCACATCAACGTGAACCAGAGACGAAACTCAACCCGGCCCTGAGTGCGAAGAAATCTCCCCCTTTTATCGCTTTTTCTATAAAACGTTTCCTCCTCCTCGTTCTCTTTCTTTATCTTCATCATATTTGTCTCCACATACATCTTGAGTAGTGGACGGCACTTGAGTAGAGACGTATTGCTACTTCTTTCACGCTACTCTCCCCTCATCATGCTTAGCTTTCGGGAGTGAAGATGACTATAACATGAAAACAAATTATTTGCCAAGAGACAACAAGGCTAGTGGAAGTACAAACAAAAAGAGAAACTTCCATCTGGGGAATATGGGGCGATGGTTTGGAGCTGGGGGAAAAATATCCCTCTATTCTTCTGATTGATGAATATGGCTGATCCATTACGGTCCTTGTGGATTTACCAATCAACGTTATCAATTAACAAGATGCTGTGAAATTACGACTTGATTTATGATTGCAGGGACTAGCTAGCATCCCTCCTCCAATCATGAGATAGATGCCAGGATGTTTGTTTCAATGGGTATCTATGTCAACGACCCAGAAAAAAATATATAAACCTCATTATTTTCATCTTCACAAGACTCTGTTTAAAATTCAAGAATTTTTTTTTTCAGTAATGAAATTTATCATTTTCTAAGAATGTTTAATCAGCCACGATTATAATTCACCATTAACAAAGTCAATCAGCAATGAACGCACTCTGCATAGGACAGAAAGTTAAATATGTCTGAATTGCGAAATAACAATTTGTAAATATATTCAGATCATGCCTTCCCTCTCAGGCTGCATTATATCTATGGATAGTAACATCAATAATGCGCCGATTCATGAATAATTCGATACCAGAGATGATCGAGGTATGAAATATTAAAATCAGCCGATGAGAAAGCTGTAAAACCTTGATACTTGTCCTATGATTATTTTTGCATCCATTCACGAAGCCTGGTATTGAGATAAATTATTTCTTCATCCTACTTTTGCTTAGACAGGGTGTAACTTTCAATAAAGAATATTCATTTTCTAATAGTTGGCTACATCTATAAAGTGGGACTAAAAGCTGAAAGTTAGACCTAAAAGTAGGGGTGTGGGAGGCTAGAACCCCAACTTCTTTTATGATAAACCCTACTCTCCCCTTATGTTTGCACTTGATTCTAAAGTAAATTTGCTACTTATTTCAAATATCTCTCCACTTTCTCCCACCCCTCCACCCAAAAAAATAAATAAAATAGAAACTTGCTTATAAGTCCTACAAACCCTTGTCGACAACTTTCACACATTTTAGCACTCCTTCCTCCCCACATTTAGTACAATACCCCCTCCCACTAAGGAATACTCTGGTGATGCCCCCGGTCTACCCTGGAACAGAAGACCATTTAGTGTGAAACATGAGATTTTGAAAGGAGGCAATCTTGACTGGACTTACCCGCTCTTCGATGCCGATGGTGTCCCCTACTTCCTTGGCCATCCACACCATGAGATAAGAGAAGCCAGCAATCCAGAAGATACAGCCAATGAATGTTACAGAGTACCACTTTCTGCTCTCCTGTTGAAGCAAGTAAACAAAGAAAATAAAGAGATGGTTAATAATTATAATAATAATAATAATACGCACAATGTAGTAACATTTAAATAGCACTTAAAGCCTATCCACACCATGAGATAAGAGAAGCCAGCAATCCAGAAGATACATCCAATGAATGTTACAGAGTACTACTTTCTGCTCTCCTGTTGAGGCAATTAAACAAAGAAAATTGATAAATGGTTAATAACTATGATAATAATAATAATACACACAATGTAGTAATTTTTTTAGCACTTAAAGCCTATCTGCACAACTTTGGCCAGGAGGGATTATACCACCCTGCGTGGTCACTGACAGGTGGTCATCTCATCAAACCAGCTCTCAATTAACATAAGAAAAAGGGGATCATGGGGGACCTAGAGGTACCATTTAGGCATTGTTGGCTATATAGAGGGCACAAGTAAATATAAGTGCAGCCCGCATTAATATAATTGTTTCTAAGAGCCATACTATTATTAAACTGGCATCAGATGAGCAACCCTGATCAGACACCCTGGCATTCAAGGAATGTCTTTCTACTGGGTACCCATTTACAACACCTGGGTGGAGAGTGGCAAGTGCAGATTAACATCTCGCCAAGAAACACCAGTGCTGCGGTGGGACTTGAACCGCTAACCATGTGATCCACAGTTTGGTGACGTATCCACTAGGCCATGACACCATACCTCTACACTGAGCCAAGAAACACCAGTGCTGCGGTGGGACTTGAACAGCTAACCATGTGATCCACAGTTTGGTGACGTATCCACTAGGCCATGACACTGTACTTCTACACTGAGCCAAGAAACACCAGTGCTGCGGTGGGACTTGAACCGCTAACCATGTGATCCACAGTTTGGTGACGTATCCACTAGGCCATGACACCTGTACACCTCTAGAACTGCTAGCAATTACCAAATATTGTCTGCTTAGAACAAGAAGGGCAGTAACTACACCTCATGGTAGAAATAGTCTTGTGCTAAACAAAATAAAAAACAGTCTACTTCATTTTAACACAGAGCCAACTTCAATCTGGCTCTTAACAGTGAAATTATGATTTTTGTTTAATCTTCTTTCTTTTTAGCTGTTATCTATTGATTTTAGGTATTCTATTGTTATTACATATAATCAGCCCTGCATGCTTGATTTGTGATTTATTTTGGATTATTCATGACCAACAAGGCATGATTATCTCTAGAGGGGTGGATACTTCAAGCTAAATGATTTATATCGTCTCCACTGGGATTCATTCTCGAATGCAATAGCCACAACCTGAATTATTCATGGTGAATGTTTGCAAAACCTGGAGAGAGGGGGTATGAAAGGAGATAGACAAAACACAGAAAGGAGGGAAGAGATGCGGAGAGAGAGAAAGAGAGAGAAAGAGAGATACAGAAAGAAACAGAAAGAAGGGGGAAACAGACAAAATATTAAAAAGCACAAAAATAGACATGGAAAGAGAGAGAGAGACAGACAGAGTGAGAGACAGAGAGAGAAACAGAGAGATACAGAGAGAGAGAGAAAGAGGAGAGAAAGAGAGAGAGAGAGAGAGAGAGAGACAGAGAGCTAGAGCATATTGCAAGCAAGGGAGAGAGACAAATGGGGAGATTAAGCTATCCCTAAGGAAAAGAAAATTTCATAGTGTTATGTTTTGATTTTTGTATGTACAAACAGGCAGCATGGTTAAAAATATATAATTCTACTGTGTGTGGGTGTATGTAATTTGGTTTTTACAGGCATGTATTAATCAGATACAATTATTTTTTTTAGGTCTGTGGACTGATCCTTATCATTTTATCATTATATAAAATATGTATACATGACTCAGTTTCAAACTCAAGTCTGTCAGAGTCAGTTAGTTTGTAATGACCGGAACTCAGAGATCTGACCATCCTGTTAGACCAAATAACATCTCTTTTATGAGTCAGTTATGTATAAAAAAAATTGGGGGGAGGGGGGCAGCAGCATGTCACTTTTTGTTTTAGTTGAACTTTCACTGAGTGAGTCTGAATAAACTATGCACAGTTGATCATTAATACTGCCAGCTGAACATAGCATGTAATCAACATTTATTGTGTCATCTACCGAGAGCAAGAAGGGCATTAAATTAAGTCATCTTGCAAAGAGTTAACTCCCTTCTGACTTTCAGCTAAAAAAATCTTCTTCTCAGCGATAAAGTTGTTCTTCACTTGGCAGAGAAGCTCATCAGAATTTGCCTTGAAGGGCTCTCACACTCAATTAGTAATCATCGTTTCAATTCCCCAGATGTACATGTCATGAAAACGGAGACAGACCATGCAATCACTTTGAATTCTGTTGATTTCATCTGCATTCATTATTCTGCTGTCACAGATTTACATGTCAAGAAAACAAAGTCAAAAATATTTTAGTTTTTTCTTGGGCAATTGTTTTTTTTAATTTCTTAGATACATATGTCAACAAAACAAAGTCACACCAATGTTTGGTTTACATACTGTCCCCCACCTGCATGGATTCAGGCAGGATGTGTTCCGGGGGACATGGGGAAAAAAGTCAATCTTTTAAAGTTTTTTTAATTGGGACCCTGAATGGGGAAAAAAGTCAATCTTTTAAAGCTTTTTTAATTGGGACCCTGATCAGCAGCAAATATGATCCTTGGATGAATGTGCCGCGTACATGCAATTAACACTCAACACTAGCATGCTTTGATTTCTAAGATTTATGGGTCAAGAAAAATGGGTCGCTTAGTCTACTGAGGGATAAGAGTGCAATAAGTCTATCAGAAATTGTACAAGTTAACAGTTTGCTGGCTCTTAACATATGATATGAAATGTTTAGGGATGATTTTGCTTGACAGTGGCCTTTCAAAAATTGTACCCAGTTGGGAAGGAAGAGATTTAAATAAAAGTTTACCCCTGATGATTTGGAGATTGGTATTAGAGTATCATTATCATGAGAGAGAGATATTTAAGCAATATCTATTCTGAGCACCAAAATGATGAAAATATAAACAAAGATAATATGATCAGATCCCTAGCAGCAATGTAAAAATTCAAAGACACTGCAACTCTTGAATACCCGAACCTATTTATTATTCCTACAACGGGGCATTCTGTACTTTCATCTGGTTTGCTCTCATGCGGGAAGAATAGTGAGCATTCTGAGAAGGTTATTCCAAGAAAAGCTGTTCTCCATTGAGAGGAAGGGATTGACTCATCGTGTCTCACTCTCTCAGAGAGCCTGGAAAGAGGGAAGAGGAATCCAGATATGATGATGGATGCCTCGTATCGTAGGTAAGAAACCTTTTGGATGACATTTAAGGTGACGTGGTATCGCATCCCGCAATGCTCCAAAACCAGCCGTGCTCGACAATGACGCAGACACTTAGAAGTATGACATGGTTACATGATGGGAAGCATGGGGGTGGGGATGAGGGAGGGGATAGAATATATAATGTGCTGGCCTTTTTAGAGGACAAGAGAACGGATTGTGTCTTGTAATAGAATGCCACTGTTTAGCAGAGCACATTGGTTTTAAGCTGATACCCGGTAGTTGGAATATCAAACTTTCATGAAACCTGTTGAATTACATCTTCTTCACACATATATAGTGCCATTTATTTCACCAGTATGTTTTAAAAACGTAATTTAAAGAAACAAGTTAGTATTTCAAATCATTCTCTAAATTGCCGGCAAACACAGTGAGTGTTCCATGAATTTCAACATCACAATTCATTGACAAGTTATGAATTTTAAAGGAAAGAAGAGCTTGTTTTACACCATGAATATTGAATAGAATATAGATTATCTTTATTAATATAAGTTTAATTAATCTGAATTGAGCATCGTGATCAAAAGCCTAATACATGTACTTGTTTCCAATATCAGTATATATTTTTTGCTCCTGTTTTCTTTTATTATTTTTTTAAATATTTTACTATTTAGTAATTTGTCAATTATTTCACCTTGTATTTTAAATTTGTTATATAGTACAGGGCTCTCTTAGAAAGCAGTTTGTATGTACTGAAGAAACTACCTTGTATAAAGAACAGAGAATAAATTAAAAAAAAAAAACTTTGGGTGGTATGAAGAACCATCTCCTGCATGAAAAGAGTAAGGACGTATGAACATTTTTTGTCAGTGGATCAGGAAATGGACAGAAAGAGCACAAATTCATACCAGCAGGTTACATCAACAGAATGTGAGACACTCTTTTATCTCACTGTATATTTTATTCTTACTTGTCATTTATCTCTTTCGTCATCCATCTAAATACTGTTAAGAGTCAGAAGGACATTAACACTGTATTGAACAGCATGTCTCAGCAACCTTATGACTCTTAACACACGATGTTCATCAACAAATGCAAGCTTTTGTCTAGGAAACTCATAACCCTACATTAAATGCAAGTAGCGTTAATTGGTTATCAACGTATCCAAGAGGAAGAATTAAGAGTTGCAAACCCTCTACAAAGGTTTTAATGTTTTCTAATGATTCCAGACAAAGTCGATGCCAATCTCCTCCAATTAAATCGTCTGACGTAGGAGCACCCTGGCACAAGGAGTTTTACAACGTATAAGAAAGCTCATTACTCAACGAAACATGTCTGCTGGGATTTACAAAGGGTGATGAGGTGCGGAGAAAAGTGAGCGTGGTTTCGTATGAGGTAGAAGGGTGATGATGCTATGTAAAGCATTGGAGTTAATGCCCTTCTGGCTATCCAGACAGGGTGTGATCTATTCCATGGAGGCACATCAATATATGATAGCAGTCATCCCAATGAATTTACAATTTCACTCACGTTAGATGAGGAAGAAAATGAACGGTTCTGTTCAAATTTTCAACCATGATGGGTACCATATCAAATGCACTATGAACACAAAGCGATCAACGTCTTCTGAAGTGGCTGCATCTGATGAAACATGTACAGTGGTAAATAATACTTCAGTCTTTCAAATTAAGACAATATAATAGAAATTAAAATAAATTGAAGCTATTGAATATGTTCATTGTTTTAAAGGTGTAGGTAAATTTTCAGCTTAACATACCTGTGTTCCGAGACATATATAAAGCATTATATGTAAAGGCTCTCTTATGCTCTTATAGAGTGTGATATAAGCTGTAAACACTGATGGAATTTAAATTGAAGCTACTTTAAGAATTATAATAATCCTTTGGAATTAGTATGGAAGATGACTAAGTCTTACATTTGATTAGTTGAATACTGAACTCTAGATAACTGGCTAGCTCTATATAGGACATGAGTTTAAGAGAAAATGCACGCTTTGCCCAAGTATTGTATCCTATGGGTTACTATATCCATCTCTGTCTATAGTTTGGATGAAATGAGAGGCTCAGAATACATCATTGCATTACTTTATGTTCCTTTCCTGTTTTTAATTTGATGAAACCCCCCCCCCTAAAAAAAAAATGAAAAAAAAAATGAATTCATACACACGATCTGCAGTAGATGTGAACTTATCAGACTCATTTTTTTTCTTCTTCAAATTCTGTTTGGTTCTAAAAGACACCATAACTGCAAGATAATCGTTTTTTTAACCAAGACATTAAGAGAAAGAGATGTAAAGAAATTGGCAATAGTAGTCAAATTTGACTAATAGCTATGTATAATACCAAACAAAGAAGAAGAAGTTAGCCCAATAAATTGAAACCAAAAAAAAAAGATACCGAACAGGTAAGTGCTGGTATTTAAAATATTTTAAATATCCTCAGCAAAGGATGTTACAACCCCCTCACCTTGGAAGACTCCACCTACATAATATTGTCTGTTTGGAGTCAGAGAAGCATTACCTCATATACTTTTAATCAAATTACAGAATCACACCTATTATTTGTCCTTACAAAAGCCTTCTACTTTCAGTCTCTCCCTTTTCTTCATATGTCCTTCCTTTTCTTTTATTCCTTAGGATATTTTGATATAGTATTGTTTTGAATTGATATATGCATATGCATTTTGTTTTTATTTTAATTTTTTTTTGGTACAATTCAGCGTAGGCTGCGAGACAGATTTTAAATATAGGCAACATACCATTAAGTAAATGAAAAAATAAATACTTTTACAGAATTAACTTCCTTCTGCCTCTGAACAGACGATATACATATCATTTTTGTTTTGTTGTCTTTTCTACTAAATGTCCTTACCAAAGATGGAAATCTATTACTATAGAATTCATTAACTTGATGCACTTAGAGAAATATGACCCTGTGTAGAGAGGAAGTATTTCCACAATGGTGAAGAAACACTTGTTATTATACTTACCACAATCAATCCCAAGGTATTGTTCTATGCCTTGTATTAAATTTCAGTACCCTAACAACTGTGTGTACTATTCTTTCATATTAATAACATCAAAGTGGATTTCTATCTCTATGACGACAAGCACAGCAAACAAGTCCCACCCACGACGACAGTCTGCATGACCGAGCAATATTCAAGTTCATTCCCACAATGCAATGTGTGTTTATACGCGATCGTCATCGGATTCATTAACCTTGTTGGGGAAGGATGGTTCCAAGTACTGTATAGCACGCACTGCATCGTGGCTGGCCACCATTACGCTATCCACGGATCAGGCTACAAATTGCTAAATTGCATTTGCTTTGATTTTGAGCGAAAGTGATGCAGCCCTGTGTTGTCTGTTGGCACAGCAACAGCATCCACACTATCCATGCCGTGTAACAACTAACGATAGCCTCGGCACGACAGGATGGGTAATGTGAAATGAACTTGGCGGCAATGATTCCAGGTATCCTTGGCTATCATCAGTAATTGAAAGACAATGGCAGCTACGATATTAACCAGCAACATGAACTCTTCTTTGCTTGGAGCACAGAATGCTACATGTATGTACGAGTTTCACACCTAGAAATCCAAAGGTTATTCGACCTTTGTTAAGTAAAGGGCTTTATTACATAAAAGATACAGGGATAGGGGTTGGAGTTGAGATCAGGTTTGTCCTAAAAAGAATTCAGGTTAAGGATGTTGCATCAGGTGTCTGATAAGAATGAAATGAAGGATTAATTGACAAGCTTGTTATGTCTCTGATGGAAAAATAACTCTGATACAACAATATTTAAAACAAATATATTTTCACAATATGTTGCTAGAAGTCAGTTTTGTAATGGATAACTGTTACATGATACATGTAACCAGAAACTTTAAAAACATCAATCCAACACAAATTGGTCAACAAATTGTGATTCCTTTTTTTCTTCTTCAAAATAGTTGCTATTGATTATTTATTGAGATGGGTTTACTGAAGACAGGAATTTCTGATTTCAGAAAAATAACAGTAATAATAACACAACATGAATGTGGTAACTTACTGGTGGTTTTGAGCAGACAGAAACATGTATACATCACATGAAAGAAGGAACCACCTATAAAGGTAAACTAAATTATTATTATTATTTTCGTTATCAAACCATACCTTTCCCTTGCTCCATTTTTATTTATTTTGGATGTAAACTATTATTACATGCTGTCCTTTGCTGGCAAATTTATTTCACAAATATCCCCTTTACAAACAAAAATTACAAAAAGAGGATATAAATGAATTGGAAAAGAAACAGAAAGATATGGGGACACAATCTGATCAATGGTGATATATCCTTAGGGACTATTCTGAATTAAGCTCCACACAAATGAAAGGGAATGAAATAAAAAGATATGGACAGTGATACATATACAAAACTGAAACAACCTGTTGGAGCTATTTTATCTGATTAAAACTGATCTATCTTTAATATAGTTAGAACTTAGCTCCACTTCAATCCGCAACATCCCAGAATCTCCTAATCACAAAGCAGACAATTAAATGTCAAACCAACCAAACAACTTCCCTACCTCCCGCCCCCTTCCTCCTCCCTCGACTCGTCCAGCTCTAGACAATATTGTGACAGCGGTAAAAAGGCACCCATGCGATTAAGTCGCAACGAATCAATCAGTCTGTGCTCATTTTCCAGATTAAGCGCTAGCGTTACATCAGCACTTCTCCGGTGTCGTTGGATCACAGATACCGAGGGATCGTAAGCTGTGTAATCGTGAGTCTCCTGTCATTGCTTGTATCAACTATGGTGTCATCGCTGTAGGCGAGCGCTCATTTCATGCTCATTTTCTCTTTTTTTTTTAATGTCAAGTGTCGATGCTACAAGAGGAGTGTCGATGTGCAAGAATCCCTTGAGTATGAATGTTAGAGTAAAAAGCATTTCATAGACAGGATATTCTTCTTTCTTCTCGTTGAGGCTGAGACATGAATGTACTCAGTTGATATTTACCACTCTCAAACCTCACTATATTGCTTGTTTTCTCTCAAATTTTAAAAAGAAGTACTTTTTGTAGTAGTAAATTAAACGTCTTGAAGGAAAACAAAAAATAGGCTTCTTGGAATGATACAGCATTGCTATTTAGCACTTTTTACCTTCCTTTTTTCCCTCTTTCTCTCTCTCTAAGGGGATTAATATATTTACTTTCCACCAGAAATTTTGATGGACAGAAGACAAATTTATGACTTAAAGATAAATACTGGGGCTTCTTGAAGGGCTACAGAGGGGGAGGGGTCAGGGGCCTAGAGCCCCTGTGTATTTTGAGGACTTAAATTATGAATTACATAGCACAAGAATTTGGGCTTTTATGGGTGTATGATACACTACATTTATGTAGGATAAAGAACACATAGTTTGAAAAGATAGAAAATCTGACTTGCCATTGATTCTAAGTTACTTAGATTTAGTCATGATAAACACAATGAAACATTTCTTAAAACTTTAATCCATAATATCTGATCAGTTGGCTCTACATGCTGGCACAAATTAAAGCTTTAGCATATATCAAAGTAGTTCAAATTATTGGTCGCAGCTGTTCATTCAACCACACATCTTGAGTAAAAGATGAAATTTCATTTTGTATGATTCAAGACACCTGATTACTCTTTTAAAAATCTTAGTTTCTGTTCTTGTATTTATACAATGAGAATTGAATATGTTATCGTCTTTTGCTTTTCTTGATTTATCTCAGTAATTATATAGGTCAGAGCTTAGAGAAACATTTCTGAGACAGCTGTGGACGGCTTTCATAAAGGCTGCTGATAATCATCAATATTTTCTAAGAATTTAGTGTTCTCATCAGCTTCCATTGACCCGATAAATGGTTGACCCTTGATGGTACGACTCCATGCAGATATGCTCTGAAGGTCTGTTCAGACTAGAGAAACTCATATAAAAAAACGTATAACAATTCATCAGGGGCGGATCTAGGGGGGGTTTCAGGGTTATAAAACCCCCCCCCCCCCTTGGGCGGCCAAGTGAGAAAAAAAGAAAAAAAAGAAGGAAAACGGCACGATTTTTGGAAAATCCTGGATCCGCCACTAGGTCAACCCCCCCCCCCCCCCCACCTTGGCAAATAGCTAGATCCGCCCCTGATCATCGTAAAGCAAAATGTGTAAACACACTTAATGATAACATATAAAGAAATTAGTTTTGAAGAGGACAGTTGACATGATAGCTGATCATCGTCGGGCACTCACAATAAGCCTCAACCCCACTCCTGCCTGGTTATACGGGTTTGCGTAAAAGGAAAATGGTCCTTCCCCTTTGAGTGATACATGAGCATCTAGCCTCGATCTTAATGTCATTATCTGATTAGCAATGCTGACGCAAACACACTCTGGCTGTAATTAGCTTTTTTTCCAAAGAATATTCAACAGTGAAAAAGCCAGACTAATTGCTTGTGGCATTTCCCGAAGAAGCAGATATTAGGAGGATGTATTTATTGACTCGTAACAACGGATGTTATCAAGGCATGCCCTGAATGTAAAGATTGAATGTCCTTAATCTTCTTTCCAAGTCCATAACTGCCTTCTTTTACGACACTCCATCTCGAAAGAGGGGATTTCATAAAGGTGGCACTTGTTGCAAGATGTAGTTCATTTCCAAAGGGTTGGCGACCCTGTTACAGGGCTGTAAATGTTCCTGGATGATCATGGATGTTTTTATGCTACTTAAACTCCAGGAATTCTTGATCATGTTAGTGAAGGGAATCCTAGTTCAGCAGCCTCATCAAATCTGCATCCTACCAATAAACAGCACAGGCTGAAATGTCTGGACTCAAATTTGTACAGATATCTAGGTCGAAGTTCAAGTAAGCTCATTTATTTTTCAATACTTAACAGAATGGATAAAGTTACAATGATAAGATTGATTTTTTACTTCAGATATGAAATAAATAAACAATAGCTATGAAAAAAAAATAAAATCATAAGTTAATTTTTACCCCAAAAAAGACAATAAGAAAGAAGACCAGTTTGACCAAAATTGGCTAGAGAAAAGAGAAGTCTAAGGCAAGGCATTGGTACTATACTGTAAATGCTGACAGTCTTCATATTTGGACTTACCATTCTTCTGACGTCCGGTAGTGTGAAGTAGAGTACATAGACCAGCGGTGCAAGAAGGATGTAAGTCACACGTTTCCTCCATCCCTTGGGCCAGCTGATGTCAAGAGGCTCCTCAACTTCCATGTCAGCCATGTCAGGCTACAAGCAAATAAACAATACATAGAGAAATAATCAACATAATGAATAATAATATGAAATATATAACAGAAAGAAATATATAATACTTTGTATCAACATATCCAATCAACAGGTATTGCAGCATTGCATATATCATCTAACAAGAGCCAGAGGGTTGTAGTTAAAGTATATGCTCACATAATTTGATACAGACTTTACACCCTTCTGGCTCTCAAACAGACAATCCATCAAGAACTAAATGTGAGTTAATGCCTTTCTGGTTCTCATTATACAACATAATTATTGTCTGTTGGGGGTTAGAAGGACATTAAATCACCTGCTTTAAAACAAGAGTTTCTCAACAGATGACTGTAAATGTGAGTTAACACTTTTCAGACTCTCATTTGACAATACAACGTGGACATGAGCATTGCGATCATAACATATCTTAAGTAGATATGAAAAATTACGGTACAAAAGTCCTATCGCAGGGAGATAGTACTTATCTATCATTGACCATGTGACCTCGTTTAGACCAATCAGATTGCAAGATTCTTAGTATGCGGGATATAACACAACATATCTTAAGTAGATATGAAATGTAATATATAGTCTATCGGATAAGGGGAATGGGGATAGAGAGAGCAGACGGGAGAGCTTTAGAGGAAGAAAGAGAAAGAGAGATAGAAACAAAATAAAGGCAGAGATAGAGAAGGAGAGATAGAAGGCACAGAAAGAGAGAAAGACAAAGAGGGGAGAAGGGGGGAGAAAAAGAGAGGGGGAGGGGGAGAGGGGGAGGGGGAGAGAATGAGAGGGGAGAGGAGAGAGGGGGTGGGAGTAATAAGATTTGTTTATAACATAAAACAAACAACATTGAACAATTCTAGTTTGTGTTTTACCCAGGTACCATTGCTATCGTTTAACAAGCAGCCAATTTTGAAGCAAATGGGAACGCAATATTTCCTGTCGCTTGCCAACAGTGCTCATGAATTATTTACTCATTTTAGAACTTGACTAATTTATTCATATTAGGAATTGAGTTAATCACTCACTTTTCAAAACAGAATTTAAAAATGTACTTGCTCCATCAGGCATGAGTACATTTACATCAGGACACATATAGTCTGCTGACAGTCGCTTAACACAGTGCTAATACCCTTCTGGCTCTTAAGAGAGGAATCTTCTTCATAGAGTATAAACAATGTCTAAAGAAGGTGTTAGCAGTATTATGTGCAATGGTGCCATTCAACACGTGGGTGTGAGGCTCTGTCACCCTGTTTCCGCATGCTCTTTACATAAAACATTTTGGAGAAGAACATTCATTCCAAACAATCCCAAGACGATATCAATCTTCGTCTCAGAGAGAGAGAGAGAGAGAGGGAGAGAGAGAGAGAGAGAGAGAGATGGAGAGAGAGAGAGGGAGGGAGAGAGAGAGAGGTAGAGAGAGAGAGAGAGATTGAGAGAGAGAGGGAGGGAGAGAGAGGTAGAGAGAGGGAGGGAGAGAGAGAGAGGTAGAGAGAGAGAGAGAGAGAGAGAGGCAGAGAGAGAGAGATGGAGAGATGGAGAGAGAGAGAGAGAGAGAGAGAGAGAGATAGAGAGAGAGAGAGAGAAGAAATGCAGACGAATGCCTCACAGGTTTGGCAGGGTGGAATGAAAGTGAGATTTTCACGGCAAAGCAATGAAAATTACACGAGGAAGAGGTGCTCTTAAATTCGCTTGAGAATTATCGAGTAACCCTTTAGGATCTTTCTTTGTGCCCTTATCCAGTTAACAAAGAGAGGTTATTATACTAATGGTGTTGTTGAAATTGAAATGAATAGAGGTGCATGTCTAGGAATATATTATAGGCCATTCAACATTTATAACATCATAACATAAAACATTTTATAAGTTAAAGTTGATCTCCTCTACACTTCATCACTATTCCTTCATTTGTATTACTTGTTCATTTTTGTAAAGACATAGATGTGTAATACAACTTAATTAGAAATATTTATTTAGAAAATATTATAAACAGATATAAATCTAATACAATCATTAACTTCCGCTAAAATATTGTCCTTTTTTTTTCTCTACACATTTAATGAAGTTCTTTTTTTGTTACCCTCCTTTTGTTTTTACTTTTGTTTTCTTCACTCTTTTATTGTCCCGTTGATATTTTTGCAGGGAACAGTGTTGTAGTAACCAGTGCTGTTTCTTTTTCATTTTTCATTTATTCACATTTAATTCTGGTAGGGTCAGACTTGCTGTAGGATCAAGTTGTTTTGTGTCATGCAATGTCGCCTTTCTCTGATAAAAGAGTGTTCCACAAATTTCTTATAATAAATGTGTTACAAAAGTATAGTTACTTTTAATAGATTAGTGATTCTAATAACAGCCAACCAATTTGATTGGGCTATTTGGGACTATCCATTAATACAGGGACTGCTGGTGTACCTGAACTGGTTTTTGCTTGCAATTGCACAATATCATAAACAGCAAAAAAAGAAAAAAGGATCAGGTGTATTCCATGACGAGAAAACAAAGAAGGTAAGTAGATATAACGGTCCAAATGTGTCTGTCTTGTTCAACAGGTTGTTACATCAGACCGCTGTGCTGCTGTTCTCCTCAGCTTTCGGCATTCATCATGAATAGTTCGCTGATGCACATAATCAGCAATTATGCGCGACAATTCTAAGTGGGGGAAGCTATTAAAGATGGGCCGCCATTGCTGGCGCAAGTATGACCTTTTCAAGAAATTCTGGCAGGATGCAGGCCGTGACACAGCAAATAAGTTATTGCATAAGAATATTGTACGGTAAAAGGAGTTTTCTCCTTAAACAGAGTTTTGTGAATATATCAAAGTAAAGATACATATATACTGCACACAAACCTGCTTTAGTGGCCATCTGAATAGAAAGATCATCTATTCATACAGACTACATCATCTTTTTGCATTAACACATTATTTCTTATTAAAACATGTGCTAAAGTATACCTGTCTGTATAAAGACCACCTGCGTATGGAGACTGATTTTACTGTCTCCCTTGGGCTGCAAGTCTTCTTATACATTTTTGACTTTACATAAAACAATAACATATCAAATAAAAATCAGGTAAATGATAAAAAGGTGGAGTAATGTAATATTTCATCTCTAATTCAGAGATTTTTCTATTAAAGAAGAATATATACATTAATATTTCAAAGATTTTCACAATGTAACTGCTTCTTTTCAGTGAAACCATATATCTTGCACACCGTTGACATAATGCTATCGTGGGCCCCTGCGATAAAAGTTTCATGTCACGGCCGAGGCACTTCATCGTAAATATCCAGAGATACAATCGCTTCTTTGCACATAAATCTCACCTATGTTGTATTCACATGATTGAAATTCTAAATAAAAAAGTAATTAGGAATTTAAGAGCAAAAACACTTTAACGACAAAGACCTATTTGGTAGACATACCAATAAATCAAGCACAGTTTATTCTTATCATTGGCCGTGAAATGAGATGTTTTTACTGGAGGGATTCCTATTTCAACTGAATTATTTTTCAATATTGTCTCAGAATTTCTACAAAATACATCTAGATAAACAAAAACCTACCAAATTGAGGACCATGCCTGAACAACATCATGACTTAGTTTTGCTACTCTGACTTTAACTTTTTATGATGGTAACAAAATTGAATTTTAAAACACTGTTAATAATATATGAGCTAGATAGATGGGAAAAGATGAAACTAGCCTATATGCACAATTACATTTTTTTTGACCTTTTTAAACATGAAAATAGATAAAAACAGAGCACTTCCTTTGGATTAGTTATCAACATAAACATGTACATATTTCTCACTGAAATATCATGGCACATTGTTATTTTAAAATTCTGGTTCAAAGTCAAGAGCAAAGACTTTTAGATATTTAAAAAGAAATTCAAAATTTTCTTGAAAAGGCGCACATAGTTCCTTATATTTCATGTCATAAATTCTATCATTGAATATGCTTACAATTTGCAGGATACAGGCATGATGCAATATTTGACATAAAATATGCATTTCAATTTGATAGGATTCCTACTTATTTTTTATTATTTTTATAAGGATTTGAATGATATATTAAGAGATTCAACTCTATGATCCTGCTTTAAACCAGAATGACTGGTTTGTGAGAAACATCTCATTTCTGTTTTTACACGTTTGGCCATCTTGGTTCGTCCGGATACAAGAATCTTTGCTATGCTCTGTTATTCTGCATGTATGCAGCGATCACTCACGTCATGAACATTACAAACATAAACATGAGGGGACAAGATCAAAAAAAGAGGCAATTTGCTTCTCGTTTAGCGTCTAAACAAGCATCTTTGCGGGTAGGTGATCTGTTTGACAGCCGAGACCATCACGTTGTTTCGTGTCTGGCTTACTCTAATGGATAAGATCACTGAGTGTTTGGCAGTAGGGTATATTGAATTTGAGAGAGTCTAATTCTATTTTGGAATGAGATTGGATGTTTGACTTGCTAGGGCATCAGCAAAGCTAATTTGTAACTCTCTACGTTTCCTTGGACACGCAAGGGCCAGTAAAGGCTCAACAAACGCGTCTTCCCCAAAAGGTTAAGTCATGTATCTTCTTCCACTCCGTTGCCGAGCTAGCTCTAGCTCTTACCCGTTTCTCTCTTTGATACATGAATGCTTTACCTGGGATGTGACGTGATGCGTTGGTTGCCTGGTTGGAATAAGTGACTGTCTGTTTTGGATAAGTTTGCTCATGCATGTGTTTTGGTGCATTTTTAGAAGTGACATTATCTCCATGGGGTTGAATGGGTAGAGAATGAAGTGAGGAAGGAGTCAGATTATCGATCCAGGAGTTTTTTTTATCATTCTGAAAGTGTTCATGTATTGGATTAAAATTTGTCTTCTCCTGAGTCCTTTCCTTCAATCATTATGCCTCCCTGTTTTTGCTTCTTTCCTGTTTTTCTAAGCTTTCGAATTGCCTTCTGCAATTTGTCAGGATGGCTGAGGCCCTTTTTTACTTTCATGTCAACTCCAAATTTCCATCTGTCTGCCTCTGTTACACAATTACAAGAATAATTTTCTCAATCAAAATATTATTTGATCATTAAAGCATGTACTGGAGTGCATGCCCATACAGCAGAGGCAACTACAACATATATTTCTTTTCTAGCTTGAAATTACATTTTTACTTCAAATTCTTTAAACAAATGAAATATAAAACAAGAATAAAATTAGTAATTGACCTACCTGTTCTGTACTTTCCGGGGATTCCGCATCGTGCATAGCACCAGCCGTTGTCAACTGTTCCGTGCTCTTCTCAAACTGTTGATCCACTCCATTGGCTATGGGAGCATCATTAAGATCAGTGTTCGTTCCCCCGTTGGTGGCGCCATTCAAATTGATTGTCGTTTCATGCAAGCCATTGCCATTGCCATTGGCGTGGTCTAATGGCTCGTTTGTTTGGTGCAGAAACGTTGCATTGTTGCTGAGCTGGTTAATGTCTGTAGTGTGTGGGTGGTGTCCATTGGTCGGTAAAGGAGTCAGTCTTATCCCGTTCCCCGTCTTGACACTGAGGGGGCTATCACATGCCTGTGAGACTGTCGTAATCTGCGTCGGTTCGTCCATGATTATGTCCCCATTGGTGTATCCGTTGTGATACGATATTGTCAATTTTTGGTTGGACCTTGCGCTCTCCGGTCTACTTGCAGATTGTTCATGTGGCTGTCCAGACAAGTCCTTGCCGTTTCCTGTGGGCTGTGGCCCTCCAGTCATCTGTTGCGACTTTGCCATCACTTGAAGCTGCATAGCCTTGTCTTCCACAATGTCCGCTGAAAATTAAGAGACAAGAACAAAGAACATTGGGTCAAATCTACAGTTGAAAACCCTGTTCACTCTTTTCAAACCTTCTTAGAAGTGAAATGTGCATGACAGCATGGATATAGTTTTAATGAGCATGCTTTCAACATATTTTCACAACATGAACCCTATAATGTGGTATAGGAATAAAAACTGATATATATTGTATTTTAAAATTCAAAGACTGTTATCACAAAAAGAATACAGGCCTTGACAAATTTGTCTGTTAATTTTCTTTGAATTAACAATTGGACAGTACTGGCAAATCATTTAACAAAATTTGGAAAGCTGATATAGCTATGCAGGTAAAGTGAGATCCTTGGTATTTACGCCAGATGCAACTGTGAAAAAACAGAGTGCAGGAGAGATAAATCAGAGAGTGGATCTCTGAAGTCACCCTTGCTTTCCCCATGTCACGTAAATGCACTTCCTGTTCCCACAACATCATTTGCATAACAGTCTTGTCTATCCCAAGGTGCTTATGAAACCGTGACGATGTCGCCACTGAATCGAAGAAAAAAATCTGAGGGTATACAGGGTCAGTTAAAAAAAACCCACCCAAAATCAGATTCAACATTAAATATGATTGTAATCGGTATACCATCAAAGATACTCAACCCTTCAGGTTTTGTCTGATTTGACACCAGTACATCAATAAAAGCTGAAAAGTAGCATTTTTTGATTCATTCCAAATTTTCCTCTTAATAAATTTTCAATGAAATGGATTATCAATTAATATAACCCAAGGCTTACTTGAATGGTCTTCATTCTTGCTTATAAGACTCGCATAAAATCTTGAACATCAATTATCATAAACATGGGAAAAGGTGCACGATTTTGAGTGACATGCTATTTAAATAGGGCAACACTCAGTCATCCATGATTGCATTTTTGGTGATCAGCTATCATCAAATTAAAGAAGACATATCTGCTATCATGCAATTAAAATGCATTCTATCATTTTCCCACGGTTTCTAAGATATCCGCACTTGATTATGGGTAACCTTTTTACTGACTCACCCTGTAAACCTAATGGTATTCCTCAGAGAAACTTAGTGGGATTCATCGAGTGAATACCGTAAACATTGAAATCGATTGCATCTCAAAACAAAAAGCATGATTATCCCCCCCCCCCCTCCCCCAGAAGACTATTTTCCTTTCTTTGAAATAGGGGCAATGACTTCAGAATGCTGCTTTTATATGAATCTGTTCTGCATACATATGAGAGCAGCCAAATGTGACAGATTACAATCATGACTACGGTAAAATAACAATAACTGCTTTTGCACTTTTCCGATAAAAATTCTATCGTCTGCAAGTATACAGAACAGAAAGAAATTCCATGAATGTTTGAGCTCCTATCATCAAAGCTCGGCCTAAGCTGGCATAATTTATCCTAAAGGAAAAGCGCTTCATAAATCTAATTATTAATTTCAGATTTATTATCAGCTGATGATACATCTTACCCAGTAAGTGTATCTATATAGTCATGCAATGTTTCTCTTTTTTGTAGAGAGAAAGGAGGACAATTTTTTTTAAAAACTGGATGAAGAGATCAATTCAATTGTTAGGTATAGTGTTTTGTCTATCTAGAGTTGAAATAACAATTTGGTTTAGTTTAGGGAAGGACGTTTGACTATGCCATGGAGCAATTATTGTAAGAGCATGTCAAACAACCTGATCAAAATACATAATTCAGATACACAAAAAGTGGTTGTTTCCTCCAAAATTTCTTCAAGTTTTATTTAGTAAATTTTTGCAATTACATTTTAACCCATTGCCTACTGGAACCAAGGGGTCCATGTATTAAGCCTATGGGATATAGATAATTCAGTAGTTAACAGGTTAAGTCACTTGGCTTTAACAAAAATGCCAGTGAGTGTAGATTCTAGGCACTCAGAATTCAACTTTTGTTCGGTGCACACATCCATTCTAAAAATTCCAATTATTCATTTTGAAAAATAATGTAGGATTTCCCGTCCATCGAAATTAAAAGAAAAATGTGTTAAAATGGATGGGAAAACCTATAACTAAGTTGTTGTCATTTTAATGCAATATGGAGTTTTTTTCTTAAATATTTAAATATCTAAGTAGCGGTTGTTCTCTCAACTCTTTCTTAAAGCTTTTAAAATGTAAATGTACAACATTTAATTAAATTACATGTTACGGCACTCAGCTAATAGAGTGAGGATGTTCATGTTACCACCATTTATTGCCTTACACATCAAATTGGTAGAGAATACGCCAATGTCTTGGGGCATGAAACACATATATTGACATTCTAACTCCGTACAACCAATATATAGCAGTTCAAGGAACTTTGTCAGCTACGAGATAGGGAGAAATAGAAGGGAAGGGAGGTGAGAGAAGTGAAAAAGAGAGAAGGAAGAAAAGAAAAGGAAAAAGGAAGGAAAATGGAAAGATAAAAGGATGAAAAAGGAGAAAAAAGAGAAAAAGAAACATAAACCGGTACTTACAGTCACTGAGAGGATCTAGTGTGTGGAGCATGAGCTGTAGGGCACCATGGCGGAACATACTGGCATTGTTGCGGAAATGGGGTAGACTTACTCTCCGGCCATTCTGTGGGGTGAGAGACAAACAGACAAACATTCATGTCAGATACATCAAAGATAATGACAAAGATAAAAAAGGAAAAGAAAAATAGCACAGTGAAACCTGCTTTAGCAACCACCTGTATAGAAAGATCACTTGTCTATAAACACCAAATGTTGTTGTTTCCCTTGAAACATATTTTCTAATTGAAACATATCCTATAAGTAAAACCTGTACACAAAAATCACCTGCTCATAAAGACCACTTTTCTTGTCTCCCTTGAGTGGTCTTTATAAACAAATTTCATAACCATAGAGAAAGTATATGCCTCAACAATATCTTTCACAAAATGATGTTTTGTGTTGATCACATACCAATGGTTGAAAAATGATAAAATTGGACTTTATTGGAAATGTATGGTGCACACCAATTCTATGCTAATGAGTCTTCAGCACAAATTTCCTCAAACTTGATACTTTTTCTAAATATGCTGATTTTTACATTAAACATTAACATTATCAAAGTGTTTACATGTGCCCTTCAAATCTTCCACATTTAAAATGTGTCAAATAATGTAGACAGTGGTTTTAGTCATGTGGAAATTTGGTGACTGAACTCAATTTTCTCATGACTCTTCTATTTGAAGTTCAAGTAAGAGCACTCAAATGATGTACCAATGCCTACAGGAATCGGATGGATCACGTGTTAAGCCTATGGGAACAAGAGGATTCAGCAGTCAAGAGATTAATAACCTACATGTAGGTGAGCACTGGGCTTCACCTTGGCTTTCAAATAGAAATGACAAAGACAGAATAAAAGGTTTTATTTTGTTTTGCCAGATGTCTGATGGAGTAGTATTAACTACACCAACAGTCCTTTTAAGGACTACAAACCCTCAAGGAAGATTACAGAGAGTTCTCTCTCTCTCACATGGTGCACCCGCAAGCCTACTGTATATGGATAAGTATGTTTTAAAATATAACCTTGTATCCAGTGGTTTTATTGTGCTCATTTGCAAGTGTTGACTGCCTATCTTCTTATTCATTTGATTATAATCTAAGTACTGAATAAAACCCTTTTTCATCTTCTTGTATTAGGTTAGCATCCTATTAGTAGTTTTGATGCTATAATTATTTGATGCAAGAGATTAAAAAATGAATCACTCATTTTTGTTTTAATGACTCACTTGCATGGGTAGTATAGATAAGATCACACAATCACATAACATACTGAAATAATTAAATATTTGAGACTTTGCTCTGATAATCGCTTAGTGATTATAGGATGCCAATACTATTACTCCCAATGAAAATTATGTTTAAAAATACTTAACAAAGCACTTTGGGATTGATAAGCTTCAGAAAGAAATCCTAAATTAAGATTTTTAGTTGAGATCAATTATACACATCAGGAAACTTCTTGGCAAGAAGTCAATCAATTATTATCTCAAGCCAATCAACAACTCTTACAATTATGATCAAATTCTGATTGGTATGATGAGGATTATAGATGACATTTGAAGCATGATATTAGAAACAATATCCTGGATTTATATAGCACTTAATACATCTTTACAGAGATATTTTTACCCTGGTCATTGGATTTAGGCTTGCCAACACACAATGTATACACCATCTCTACTCCCTGGGAGCATTAAGACAGGTCCCTTTTTGTTTAAAGTGGCACTTGCAATGGTAAACAAACCACAGTGAATTTTGCATCCTATTGGGCACCTATTGAACAACTGGGTGGAGAGAAAGCAATGTAGATAAAGTGCCTTGCTCAAAGACAAAGGTTCTGTGCTGGGGACCAAACCAACGACCTTTGTACATCCAGTAAAGCCTTTGAACCATTTTACTACAACATTACTTTGGCAATATTGCTTCTCCCTCCCCCCAAAACCCCCAAAAACAAACAACAACAACAACAAATAAATAAATAAATGAAATAAAATTGTGAATTAAAAAGCATCAGAAACAAATCCTCAATAAAGATTTTTAGTTCAGACCTATCTTTAAATCAGTAAGCTTTCAGGTAAGGAAACCAATCAATTTTTATCTCATCCCAATCAACAGCTCCTGCAACTATGATCAATTACTGATTGGCATGATGAGGATCATACATGACATTTCAAACGTCTCATACGCAAGTAGGTGCTGGCCCTAGCTAGCTGGAAGGTTTGTCCTTTATCATAACGACATTCCCTAAGCATAATCGCCTCACATTTTATATCTTATAATACAGAGATTAGTGAGAATGGGTATAGGACCTTTTTTCCTATATTGATGACATAAGCATTTGTGCTTTCTTAGCAGTCAGGTAAAATAACCACCACCACCAATAAGCATAATTGCCTCACCTTTTGTATCTTATAATACAGAGATTAGTGACGATGCGTAGGACCTTTGTTATGCAACATTACTGTTTTCCATCCTCACTTGGCACTTATATATACATGAATATATTTTGATATACTAACATTTGGACAAAGAAATTACAGGCTTTATTTTCCTGCATTGAGGAAGAGCATTTAAAAGGTGGTTCCCATTGTTGATATTCAACACCAAATTAAAAAAAAATAAACAATTGATAAAAACCTAAAGCATGATTCATGGAAATTCAATCATTATAACAGTTTGAAAACAATTGGCACACCCAATAAGCTTTTCTCAATGGGATAAGTAGATGGATATGATAGAAAACTACTGCGAAAATCATGCTATTGCTCACGAGAAAGTTTTATCATTGCATCTGTCGCCGTCTGCATATATAAAGTTGCATGTTCATTAGAGTAAAAGTAAAGTAAAAGAGCATGACAAGCATCGGGAAACAAAATCTAATGAGCTGTTTCCTAGCTGGCGATGAAATTACATCCTGGTTCTCATGGAAACCCATCCAGAAAAGGATCCTGTCATCTTTGTAGGATCTGCATCACATTTGATCGTTTCTACTCATGTGCACATAATGACATTATATGTGATGTATCGGTTGAAGATTGAATGTAAATCTAATTCAATGCCAAGCTTGAAGGCATTCAGTACAATTTCTATCAACATGGTTGAATATGAATACTTTTAACTCAAATTTAGTGCTTTTTTGCTCATATCATTGTATGTATTTTTTGTGTGATAGTTTTGGATAATACATCTAGAGCAGTATTATTATTTAATATTGTAGAATATCTATAAATGTATCGGAGCCTAAGAAGACCAGATCAGTAATAAGCTTGTGAGCTTTATTTATCAAGATTGTCCTGTAAATGTGTATATATTTCTATTTTTTACAGTTGATTTCATTCATAATGCTTTATTAAACAATACTGCATGAATATATTATATACTATGTAGAGCTTTACACTTATTTTTCTAAGCACTGTAGTAGTATTACCCCAGGTCTTGCCAAGGTACCATATAAGGCACTATGGCAATCAAGAATGTCTTCCTACTGGGTACTCATTAACTGGGTGGAGAGTGGCAAATGTAGGTTAATGTCTTGCCAAAGGATGTTAGTGTCTAAGCAGGGGTTTAAACCATAGGTACATTGTGGTTCATAGTCTGGAGATATATCCAGTAAACCTTTACACCATTCAACTAAATGATAACTATATTACCTTAACATTTAAAAAAAAAAACTTCTAGATGACCTGTTCAAATCAATAAAACTGAAAGAAAGAGGGAAAGCACATGTTCTATACAAGAAAGACAACATAGGCACTATTGAAATCGTCAGCTACAAGGGCTAGTTTTTTTGTTTAAAAGCTCCTGCAGCAAATTCACCCCTAGCCAGAGTCTCCATGTAGTGTATGTTCGTCATAAAAGGGCCTGCAAGAGGGCGAATTTAGATTAACTATGATGATACTAAACTTCATCCTACATTCTTAATTCAAATATCTATGTTTTACTTAAAATTACTTGATCTTGTTGGTTCATCAACCCATATTGGAATGTATATATATATATATATATATATATATATATATACATCTGGACACATCTTCTTCTAGGTTATTTTGAGTTTTCATAATATTGCTGATCTTTGCCCGGGATACAAGATACCATCGCAGCATCCGGGTTGGCACATCTCTTTACAGAGTTACCCTCTTCCAATCCCTCTTCCTCTCCCAGGGCTCTTAGTCTCATATCTCTCTCTCTCTCTCTCTCTCTCTCTCTCTCACTATTTCTCAGTCTCTTTCTGTCCCCCTCTCTATATCCCTGTCTTCCTATCTCTCTTCACGTTTCCTTCTGCTCTATATTTCTAACTCTGTGTCTCTCTCTCTTGTTTCTGTCTTTTTTCCTCTCTCTCTCTCTTTCTCCCTCCCTCCCCTCCCTCCTCTCTCTCTCTCTCTCCTCACTCTCACCCTCTCCCCAACTCCTCAAAGTACCCCTCTTTAATCACTCTTATTAATCACCGAGGTATCAGGTTGTTATTAATTTCCTTCACTTGACCTTTTACTTTCAAGTAATGTGGTATCACACGTAGTGACTCCTACTTTCCTTCCTTTCTTGTTTATATTTGTTTTTCTAATCAAACCATGTCAATCTTGATCTATCCTTTTTTGTTTCTTCTTCCTCAGCTAGGAGTGGGTTATTTCTTCTCATGAATGAATCATGATGTATCATTTCATCTCACATGTATGAGCTCTCGAGGTTTTCTTGCTCGATCCACTTCAAAATATTGTCTGTTTGGAGCCAGAAGAGCACTAACTCATAAACTTTAACCCACAGTTAATGCTCTTCTGGCTCTACAAAGATAAAATTACATCTTTTTAATCTCTTGTCTACATGGACTCATCAAAGCTGCTTCTATCTGGTAGCACACTAGATATTAAGCTTAGGTGGTTAAAAATGACAAAAGATTCTTCTTTTACTTCTAATATGTAAAAATCTGCAAGTCTGTAAGTAACACATGTTTTTCTCTCCATTTCATTTACAAAGTAGTTTCTAATGACGTCATTTTCCATAGAAATGTTTGCTTTACATTCCCTTTTATCAACGGCTAAGTCTCTTGAATACACTTTAGTATCTACAAAAGATCTAGCTTTCTTCAATACTAACATTGATTTTTAGATTTCTTGAAACACATTTTATTTTTTGAATAAGGTAGAATCCACCTGTATTTGATGAAAAGGTCTCTATAATGTTTGCTAAATGTACCTGAAATATATCAGTCTATCTCCATCACAGCACTATAATAACTCCTTTTATATCAAGAGAACCTTTCTTCACAAGTATATATTGATACTGTTCCCATTCTCTTTATAAGTCTCTCTCTCTCTCTCTCCACAATGCTTCTCCTTGCTCCGTTCATTAGAGAAATGGTACTTACTGCAGGAGTCTCGCATGTTAATCATGTCAATACCTTATGGCTGTGATAACTAAAACCCTCTCTTTCCTTTTCCCCCCACACCGTTAGCAGCCAAGCTCACTTAGGCAACGGCCGGACAACCGTAACCTAGTAACGGCACATTCCCAGTCGCCTGCCAATGGAAACGCACTTCAAATCAAAGCTTCAGAGTGCCGCAACTTTTAACTCTTTTTCTCTGTAACACTCTCTCAGTCAAAAGCTATATATTTTAATTTACTGATAATGTACTATTGTATTAAACATAATGGACTTTAATGCATGAATCATCTGTTGAGAGGAAGAAGGACATTACCACTTCTCACTCCATCACATTGGCTCTTCCAATTCATTAACTGAATCTGGGTAGCTTAATACTCCAATGGAATAAAACAAATTGTATTGGGTGTGCCCATATAATAACAAAATCGTATTATTGATTTACATGTAAAGTGGTTTCTGTGACGTGTTTTTTCTATTTAGGTATTTTACTGCCTTATCAGGGATGTGTTCGTAAAGTAAGATTTAAACTGTAACAAATTCTGTGCCCACAGACTTGAGCTAAAATAAGCTACTGCTAGTTTGCTAATGCTATTTTCACCTACATTTTATGCAAGAGGAGCTTCATGAATTTACATCGAAACATGTACAGTATGTCCACATCTTAGGAAGATTTCAAAAAAATTCATTTCAAGAAATGTTTATCAAGGATAAATAATCTTATTTCAATCAAAAGCTTTATCATATAAGATTGTACCAGGGATTCGTAGAGTTGAAGAATCTTAAGAGTCATTAGTATACATGCATGTAAAAAAAATAATATTTGGGTGGCATTAAAGTACAACACAAAATTTCAGTTCATTTACATTCCAAGAGTATGCTGAATAGTACAACATGCATGATATAGAGAATAAATAAACAACCCCCTCCCTCTCATTTTCTCTCTGTATCTCTCTCCCTTCTCTCTCTCTCACTCTCTTCCCTCTTCCATTACAATCTATAAATCTTTCTTCTTCTTTTCACTCTCCTTCACTTGCTCTCCTCTCCTCCTCTACCATCTCTCTCTCTCTCTTCCCCTTTACCTCACCCTACTCTCTCTCTCTCTCTCTGTCCACCCCTTCCTTTCATACAGCTAAGAATTTTAAGTACCGGTATGCCTTGTGATTATTACCATAATATACTGTAAGCAGGTACCTAATGCAATTCTACAGTGAAACAACCTCATTAAATCTTGAATTATTCCTCTCTCACTTCTTCCCCATCTCAAATAAATGCATCGATCAGTACAGCTGACGTCACGTTACTTAGTGACCAGACTAAGAACAATACAGATGGGTGAATCTCAATCAAAAACACTAGAAACCTATTTTAACAAGGGAGGCTGGTCTTAACTCCACTTTACATGTACATGTTGCCAATTAGATGCATTCTCAAAAACAAAAGAAACAGAGAATATGATCTCTTATTTCCACATTAGGCGGTTATCCACCTATTAAATGTAAAACTGCCAAAACTAGCAAAATAAAATGAAATGAACAATATACAAATAAAACATGTTTGCGAGCGATTAGTGAATATCGTCGGCCTTACGCCAAAAGGGCCTTAACCCGATTTTGGGGGTTATTGAGTTATTAACATCACCTTGTAGATTTCATCATTCTCTTTAAAATGATGTGCTTCACTTGTTGAAATTCGATTTATTCATGAAGATAATTATGAATTTCAAAAGGGCCTTAACGCGTATCTCATCTTTTTCCTTACGCCAAAAGGGCCTTAACCTACACGGATGATCCATTTGCGTTAGGAGGGCCTTTCTGGCAAACCAAAGGTGTTGCGAAACAAGAAAATTTCCTTATGCCAAAAGGGCGCTAACTATGCGCGCGTACGCGCGCATAGTTACGCGTACGATAACGGCAGGTTAAGGCCCTTTTGGCATAACGCCGCGTAGGTTACGCCCCTTTTGGCATAATGCCGAGTAGGTTACGGCCCTTCTGGCATAAATACGCTACATTCAAGCCTTATGCCAAAAAGGCCCTAACATGTTTTTTGCACATAGCATGTACAATTCTGAATATTTTATAACAAATTTAACACATTTCATGTAAAACTTAATAACTTAACACATTTCTTGAAATTGGCTTCAAAAGCAAAAAAACGACCACAAACTTTTGATTATTAGAGAGGCCAAAACCTTTAAACGCGATTATCTCGGAATGGCCAAAAGCAGTTAAGGCCCTTTTGGCATAAGGCCGACGATATGCACTGCACTCGGGTTAAGTCACAGTAGCATAATGGACGAGACTTGTCGAGTTCATTGTCCGTCTCATTGTGACTTAACCAAGTGCAGTGCATATCACTAATGCACAAGCTAAAAACTTGTATTATTTGTTTTATAAGATGGGTCTACAATATGAGTATAACTTCATTACCACTTCTCACTCCATCACATTGGCTCTTCCAATTCATTAACTGAATCTGGGTAGCTTAATACTCCAATGGAATAAAACAAATTGTATTGGGTGTGCCCATATAATAACAAAATCGTATTATTGATTTACATGTAAAGTGGTTTCTGTGACGTGTTTTTTCTATTTAGGTATTTTACTGCCTTATCAGGGATGTGTTCGTAAAGTAAGATTTAAACTGTAACAAATTCTGTGCCCACAGACTTGAGCTAAAATAAGCTACTGCTAGTTTGCTAATGCTATTTTCACCTACATTTTAGGCAAGAGGAGCTTCATGAATTTACATCGAAACATGTACAGTATGTCCACATCTTAGGAAGATTTCAAAAAAATTCATTTCAAGAAATGTTTATCAAGGATAAATAATCTTATTTCAATCAAAAGCTTTATCATATAAGATTGTACCAGGGATTCGTAGAGCTGAAGAATCTTAAGAGTCATTAGTATACATGCATGTAAAAAAAAAAATATTTGGGTGGCATTAAAGTACAACACAAAATTTCAGTTCATTTACATTCCAAGAGTATGCTGAATAGTACAACATGCATGATATAGAGAATAAATAAACAACCCCCTCCCTCTCATTTTCTCTCTGTATCTCTCTCCCTTCTCTCTCTCTCACTCTCTTCCCTCTTCCATTACAATCTATAAATCTTTCTTCTTCTTTTCACTCTCCTTCACTTGCTCTCCTCTCCTCCTCTACCATCTCTCTCTCTCTCTTCCCCTTTACCTCACCCTACTCTCTCTCTCTCTCTCTGTCCACCCCTTCCTTTCATACAGCTAAGAATTTTAAGTACCGGTATGCCTTGTGATTATTACCATAATATACTGTAAGCAGGTACCTAATGCAATTCTACAGTGAAACAACCTCATTAAATCTTGAATTATTCCTCTCTCACTTCTTCCCCATCTCAAATAAATGCATCGATCAGTACAGCTGATGTCACGTTACTTAGTGACCAGACTAAGAACAATACAGATGGGTGAATCTCAATCAAAAACACTAGAAACCTATTTTAACAAGGGAGGCTGGTCTTAACTCCACTTTACATGTACATGTTGCCAATTAGATGCATTCTCAAAAACAAAAGAAACAGAGAATATGATCTCTTATTTCCACATTAGGCGGTTATCCACCTATTAAATGTAAAACTGCCAAAACTAGCAAAATAAAATGAAATGAACAATATACAAATAAAACATGTTTGCGAGCGATTAGTGAATATCGTCGGCCTTACGCCAAAAGGGCCTTAACCCGATTTTGGGGGTTATTGAGTTATTAACATTACCTTGTAGATTTCATCATTCTCTTTAAAATGATGTGCTTCACTTGTTGAAATTCGATTTATTCATGAAGATAATTATGAATTTCAAAAGGGCCTTAACGCGTATCTCATCTTTTTCCTTACGCCAAAAGGGCCTTAACCTACACGGATGATCCATTTGCGTTAGGAGGTCCTTTCTGGCAAACCAAAGGTGTTGCGAAACAAGAAAATTTCCTTATGCCAAAAGGGCGCTAACTATGCGCGCGTACGCGCGCATAGTTACGCGTACGATAACGGCAGGTTAAGGCCCTTTTGGCATAACGCCGCGTAGGTTACGCCCCTTTTGGCATAATGCCGAGTAGGTTACGGCCCTTCTGGCATAAATACGCTACATTCAAGCCTTATGCCAAAAAGGCCCTAACATGTTTTTTGCACATAGCATGTACAATTCTGAATATTTTATAACAAATTTAACACATTTCATGTAAAACTTAATAACTTAACACATTTCTCGAAATTGGCTTCAAAAGCAAAAAAACGACCACAAACTTTTGATTATTAGAGAGGCCAAAACCTTTAAACGCGATTATCTCGGAATGGCCAAAAGCAGTTAAGGCCCTTTTGGCATAAGGCCGACGATATGCACTGCACTCGGGTTAAGTCACAGTAGCATAATGGACGAGACTTGTCGAGTTCATTGTCCGTCTCATTGTGACTTAACCAAGTGCAGTGCATATCACTAATGCACAAGCTAAAAACTTGTATTATTTGTTTTATAAGATGGGTCTACAATATGAGTATAAAGTCAAGAAATTGATGGTTGTTATCACAAAAATGCACTCCCTGTGCATATGGTAAAAATTAATGCATGCACACGTGATCCATTTCGATGCTTCTCATTGGTTACATTCTTGAACCCATTTTATACTACAATTTATCATCTGTTTTGAGTGAGAAGGGCGTTGCACTCATATTGCAGCAGAGAAGAACAGGTTCCTTGCACAAGAAACAAAGGAAAATGTTATTTTCAAATTCATTACCATAACCAGGACTCTACTCTTACGTCACAAGTCTTATGCAAGTCTGTAATCTTCTTTTGTTTTTGTTGCTTTATATTATTCTGTTTTGATTTACTTCATGGTTTTAGTGGTATATATAGGGCATTGCGTGGGACGACTTATAGATGAGAAGATTATTCAAATTGCCAGTGGTTCTACATCTATGAATATCTTCAGTTGAACAGTACTGCATAGGCACAGACTCAGTACAGTAATGGCTATAATAATCCATTTTCTTCATTCAAAAATACTAAAAGAATGACATACTCTTAAGAAGTTTGCTCATGCTGGACCTATGATGTGGAATGCTCTCCCTCAAGTGATCAGAAATAGAAAATCAGTTGAAGTGTTAAAAATAATCTAAAATGTATCTTTTTTTGTATATCTATCTCCAGGATTTCCCCAGTATTTGTGACATCATGATCTCCATAATGTTCTAACTAATAATGTGCACACTATTCTCATTGGAGAAAGTTATATTTCAAGCCTGCATTAAAACAGAAGTTTCATTTGATATCAATATTCAAGAATATGATATTGTTGTCATATATCATTATATTTTTGGAAAAATTGGCAAATTACCGGAAGTATAACTGTGGTTGCAGCCCAAAGACATGCTCCCAAGCTTACAGAATTCTACTGAGTTTAATTCTTAATTCTCCCCTCCGACCAAGTGGCCTTAAAATGGTTGACAATGTCTTCCACTATCCCAAGAAATTAAGATGAATAAATCCAATTATCTCTTTCTTTAGAGATGGCTGACTGGCTATGTATATGGCATGAAGGATCAGCATCTTTACCTAGATGAAGATCAAGCGATACAGGCGTGACCTTTCTCCGTCTTTCCAGTCTGATTGGGAGATATTCATCACAAGAGTGATTAGAAGATTATTGACTTGGCAGCCAGCTAGCTTGTATGAAAAAGTTTCAGTTTGGATGTCGTCGCATCGGTCGGTGCTTCCACAAATGCTTTGGTGCCAATTGCTCCGTGGTTGATTTCCTACATGCTTAGCTGAATTCCCAACTTCTACATCTGATCAAACACTTTACCTAAACCTTTACTTGTTTTTCCATTCAAGTTGGGAATTATGTTCATCACAAAAGTAATTTCAAGATTACTGACATGGATCCTAGCTTATACAAAAAAGGTTTCAGTTTGTACACTTCATCGGTTGGTGCTACTACAAATGTTCTGTGATTGATTTTGTATGGTAACCAAATTCCCACCTTTGAGGCTGGTTCTCTGCCCCACGCTTTGGAAATAAGTGTTCCATGGTTGATTGCGCACACTATAACTGAATTTCCAACTTGAACCCTGCACCAAATCACTATACACTTCATTTATAACCCTACCTAAAACCCTACCTACTGCTAACTTTACCTAACCCTCACCCTAACCCTGCAACTTAGTTGAAGTATCTCTCTTTGACCGAATATCTATCTGCTCTCAAGCTTCAACACCCATCAGCAACTGCAGGAATAGCTCCTGAGGCTCTCTTGTACTAGTCCCCTCCCCCCTGCACGTTGGTTGTAATTGAGATCTTCGTAAAGGTATATGAAAGGATATCTATAATAGACCTCATCGTGAATCACAGTTCAGACTAAAAGTCGAGCCAAGAAAACTATGGTGCCACTGGGCTTGACACTAGCCATTCCAAATCTCTCTTGGACATAGAAAAATCTATCTGCCCACAAGCTTAAATAACCATCAGCAACTGCAGGAACAGCTCCTCAGGCTACCTTGCGCTAGTCGGCCCCTGCGAGTGGGTTGTAATTGAGTCATTCACAAAGGATTATGTAAGGATGGCTCTAACAGACCTCATTGTGAATCACAGTTCATGTGATGTAACTAGTTGGCTTTGGGATATTTCCACGGGATCAATGTGAATACTGAATTCACAGGATATCTGGGTTAAAAGAGTAAAGGGCTAGTGAGTTGATATATTATCTAAAGTGGAGGGAAAAGAAGAACTTCGAAATGAAGTCAGATCATGAAGATACGTAAGCAACAATAGGACAATTTACACATCCCAAACACCAATTTGATAAATCATCCATTTTTCTGACTACCATTTACTTGAAAAACCCATTAAAAATCTGTCAAAGTTTGCGCATACCGTTTTTGGTGTGAATAGTGCGCATATGCGCCACTTATTAGTGCCTTGCGCTGCACGCGTACGTTAGCATGAAAGCAAGAAGAGTCATGTGTAAAAAAAGCGGTATCTAACCAAAGTTTGCATTGACACTGCGAGAATTGGCATGAGTATAACCACACTCCACACACTTTTTCAATTTCAATTATTTTCGTTCTTCTTTCGTTGTGTTTGCAGGTAGTTGCATAGCAGCCTTTGGTTGCAGTGTAAACGCAGCTATTGATAGAGTCTCAGAATTGTGTGGTACTAGAACATTGATTCCTTGAGGCTGAAATCATTCACGTCGCTAAATTACAGAGCAAGATCAATAGTAATTTGCCTTCGTTCTTGAAATTTGATAAGACAGTGATAAATGGGTACCATTTCCCTACACTGAATCATAAAATGTTTTCATAACTACATTATCTTCCATTCTTTTGTGCTAATACGCAATGTTTTAAGCCTGTTTTTATTTACAAAATCAAATTACTCTCTCTCATTTTGAAATGGGCACTTAAATGTATTTCAAATTATGAATAGCCATACACATGATTGAATATGAAGAGGGAAAAAAGGTTTTGTTTGGAAAATATGAAGACTTTATGTTCAATGCAACATTGGAATGATTTAAACTTTCTTACCAAATGTTAGGTCAAGTTAATAGCATTTAAAAAAGAAGAAGAATAAGGTCCTCAAGTTAAACGGCAGTATGATGAAGCTATCCTAAATAAGACCATATTTTCCTTCTTCCTCCTCCTTCTCCTTTATCTCCTCCTTTCTTCCTTCTTCTCCTCCTCCTTTCTCTTCTTCTTCTTGCCTTCTTTGTCTTTCTTCTTCTCCTTTCTATTGTTTTTGTTCTTCTTCTCTTCTTCTTTCTCATTCTCCTTTATCTTCTCCTTTCTTCCTTCTTCTCCTCCTCCTTTCTCTTTGTTTCTCCCTTCTTTTCCTTTCTATTGTTCTTCTTGTTCTTATTCTCTCCTTCTTTCTTCTTCTCCTCCTTATCCTATTTCTTCTTCTTCTTTGCCACCTCATTCTCCTTCTTATTTTCACCAATAATTATTATATCATTTGTAATATTATATTTTCTCTATAAGATTAGAGATCTTTTGTGAAAAAATAAATATGTTTTTTTGAATATAAAAGAAGAAGAATCACCCTCTGAAGCTTTCTCTTGATATGCTCTTCCAGACTGATTAAAATGTGATGTGCCACAAATTTTAACCGAATCTAAAAACTTGATCTGTTCCCACTGCACTTCCATGTTTCTCAAGATTTCAATTGTGTATTTAGTACATGTAATTCAAGAAATGTTATTGATTCTAAGAATGCCCAACCCAGGGGAACATAAAGTGAACTCTTGTATGTTAAGAGGGCTAATGGGAAAAATATGAAAAATGAAACCCATCATCAAATTTCTCTTTCCTAGAAATGACAATTTTAAATCAGGGCATTCTTTGTTTCTTTACCCACCCGAATACAGTATTTACGTGCAGAGCAGCCTGCAAGCCCATGTGCTAAAATATAGCAAATATTTTGATAAGCCTTTTGATTAATCTATATGCATGCAAACTTCCCATTGCCCTGGTTAATTTATGGAAAATCTAAATATCATCAAAGGTATTGTGAGAAAGACATTTCCCTGGTGAACAGAATGACAACCAAATTGGATGTTGCTTAATTCTACCAATCTCTTGCACAAACAAAGCACCCCCTCTTCCATCACAAAAAGAAGATATGATGTATTATGCATCATCATTACTAACAATACAAAATGATTACCTCATTCCAAGGTTTATCTTTGACGGGGGTGGATTGATCTTCTTGAGATTTTCTCGACTTAAGTTTCATCAGCATTTACGAAGTAAAATACTGGTACAGCGAGTTCTAAGTTTCTAACTATAATCCTGTGGGCTGGGAAAAAATCTTTACGCCCACCTATTTTTCTTGATCATAAATGAATTTCTTCAGTCAGACACATGGGCGTCGATCCTTACTTAATACCTATTGTTCAGGGGGGGGGGGGGAACAAAATAGGTCATCCCCCATGAACAATAGGTATCAATTACAGATCTACTCCCATGCATGGTCAGATACATGTATAAAATGAAAAGGCAAGAACGCCAAGTCCCCCCCCCCCCCCCCCGCCCCAAAAGAAAGAAAAAAAAATGAAAAAAATCTTCTAGAACAATGCCTGCTGTATGGCACGTAATCATCCTCATTATAAGAAAGAGTCACAAGCTGGCGGAAGAGATGTATATCCGCATGCGATGGCTCATGCTGGATCTTAAAATGATCACGAGCCCCGCTTCTTGTAAATCCCAACATAATTGAGAAATAAGACAAAAAAGATGAATACGTAAATTGATTGTGATGGAAGGATTAATAAACAAAAACAAGAGAAGTAGTCAGTGACCTCAATCTAGAATGAATCTTTTTATTGATACCAATCTCTATTTATACGTCATCTTATTGTTCGTGGTTGTAGCTATTCCTTTGCTACTCTTTATATTTCCTGACTTATACATGTTTGTTTCACAAAATTAAATATTACCTTGCTCAATTTCTGTCCCTGCAATACATGCTACATCTGTCTGTCTGTCCTTATTGTCAACAGGGAAAATGAACTGTCTTGTAAGAACCATGCAGCACTAACTCACTATGGTGATGCAAATGCCTTCTTATTGATGAAATCTTAAAAACTGTGTGTAATATTTTGTTTACAGTTTGTGATTTTTAAGTAAGTTTGAGTAAATTAATTGTGAATTTTAATGCTTGTGATCTCCAGTGAGTTTGACTCATTGTGTCACTCAACCAAACTTCACAGTTCACAATAATTCTTATTTATACAAAATAAAAAATGATCAACCATTCCCCACTAACTTCTAGTTAGTATCTTTCAGGATGCTATCATATGACCGTTACTCAGCATTATCTTGATTAAATAATGGGCCTGCATGGCTCTTCTTTACAGAGCTAACTTGTGTGAAGTAAGATGAGAGCTTCCAGGCCATTCTACTCTCCATCTTTCATGCTGGAGATAATAGAAGACTCCTTCGGTCTGATGAAACGAGACACCAGCAACCTTGCACACTTCAATACTAGGCATCTTTGCATGCTGCCTGCCTGCCGCTGTTCTTCATTTAACAGTAACCAATAATTAACTTTCTCTGCACACGCCGCGACCCCACCTATTTACTAGCTAGTCCACACGCAATATGCTTATGCTGCCTTTCCCCCGTAAGATTATGGCTAATAACTGCTCAGCTCTATTCTATTATTGCCTGCTCTATTTCCATTGTGTAATGATTCTTTTACACTTGCTTGTTCTATATATTTTTCTACTCTTCTCCTCAAACCTTACACTCTTCATTCACATTCTCTCATTTTCTCTGTTGCATAGGCCTGCCTATCTGGGCATGGCTCTGCCTCCCCTTTTCCTTCCTTTCCTCCCTTCCTCCATCTCTCTGTATTTATTTCCCTTTTTATCTTGCCCTATCTCACTCCCTTCCTCACCTTCTTTTTCTCTTCCCCTCAATTTACATGTAATGCATGTTTTATACCTTTTCTTTTCTCTCATTTGCCCACAATCATCCCTTTCTACATCTGTATACCTTCCTCCTTCCCCTTCCTCTCTAGCTGTCTCTCACACCCCTGCCCCGCCCTTTCTCTTCTATCTTTCTTCCCTTCCATTTGTCTTACTTTCCCCGTCACTCATCTGCACCTCCCACTCTTTATATTTCTCTCCTTCGATCCATCCACCCCCATCTCTCACTCTCTCTCTCTCTCTCTCTCTCTCTCTCTCTCTCTCTCTCTCTCTCTCTATCCACTTTCCTCTGTTTTAAAACATCATTTGTTATTTATACTGCCTCTCAACTTGTTTTCTGTTTTGATTCTATATTGACTCTGCACACCACTTTACAATGTGACATGCTTTTATCCTCTCTAGCTGCCTGCCTGGTTCCTTTCAAATGAACGGATACCTCTCTGAGACATCTCGTCCAGATAATTGAGGATGGCGGCCGAGAGTGAAATATTGAAGAAGATCACCCCCTCAGTTACCATCCTATATAAATAGTGATCCGTTACAGGCGTCGTATTCACAGTCAAGAATACCCTCGGGCCCGTATGGTGCCTGCCAATAGATAAAGCCAAGAGCGCTTTGTTTGGGAATTCGACAGCTGATACGCTGAAAGCATCGAAATGACCCCCCAAAATTGCATTTTTCATAAGATACAGCCATCTCTAAAATTGGCCGTTTGTGACTACAATGGTGTTTAGCTGTTCATTCATTATACTTTAACATGGAGTTAACGCCTTATAGCTCAAAACAGACTGAATTATATATTGTGAAGAACTGGCAAATGTATTTACCATTAAAAAAGAGAGTGGCAGATGTACATGCTTTTCATTCCTTAAAAGGCCATAACTTTAAAGAAAAGGTGGATGCTATAATCTAAAATAATTTAGAATATGCACATTCAAATAATATGCATTATTTTAATCAAACATGATGCAAACAAAAACAAAAACAAAATAAAAAGAAGTGGGAAACCCCCCAATAAAATCCAAATGTTAAAAAGAGTGTTTTTATTTGAATAAACTATCCCCCAACTAGAAATGTATTTGGTAAGGGAAACAAAAATAAGACATGCACACATAATAACAGGCACTTTCTTTCTCTATTGATCATGAATTTTTGTTGTTTTGTTAAAACATTATTTTTCATCAGGCAACTGCTGAAAATATCCCATGCTTATTATAGAGGTAATCAATACAGTTTCTTAACAATAGCCTCAACATGTACAGTCATTGGCTGATTAGCTTTCATTATGGTTAACTGATTGACAAGCTTATAGAAACCAAAATTACATCAAAATATGTAATATGTAATTGAAAAATTTGCTCAAAAGGTAGGTAGCAGTGGAAATTTCATCCCTACCTAGGTGTAAATCAATCTTTAATAAAGAGCTATAAAACCTTTTTTTTCAGAGTTCTCTTCTCTGAAAGGACTACAATAGGCAACAAAAGGCCTTTTCCACATTATCAAAAATATAAATTTAGCAAATTTTAGGATAGAATCATGTTCAAATATAAAGATTAAAAGACAAAATTTGTAGGATTTGTAAAAGTATCCAAAAGAAAAGAAAAATAAAACAAAATTTGAATGTAAAAATCAAACACAAGAAAGTTATGAACAGATTCAAAGTGATTTGAGATGGTGATCTTTATGTTAAACTTTCCATTAAAACTTTCCAGCAGCTAACCATTAGGAGTATTCTTGCTAAATACTTTTCATTCATTTCAATTTTTTTTTTTGGGGGGGGGGGGGGGGAGGGGGTAAATACCAAAACTGTACATAACTTTAAATTTACTTGAGTTTAGTAAGAAAAAGTAAAAAGAATTCATAGTTTAATGTTCATTCCAATAACGTGCAGAAAAGGATCAAGAGCTGTATTAAGACATTTTTAGGTTAGTTGAAATAGAGAGATATATAAATATTTATGTACACACTAGAAAATGTATAAAAAGTGTAATCATGAAAATAGATTGAATAGCAGCGCAGATACAGGAGAAAAATGAAAATATTAGTAGTTTAAAGCTTATTCCAATAATGTGCTGAAGAGGAGAGCTGTATTAAGGCATACTTTAGGTTAGTTGAAATGAAGAGAAAGAGAGAGATCCACATCGGAAAATTGATAAAAAGTACAATCATGAAAATAGATTGAATAGCAGCGGAGGTACAGGCACAGCAGCTGAGAAGAAAGTCTGTTGCTAATGACTACCAAAAATGTTCTCAGTCTATAACTTACCATCTTCACTGCTAGTTGTACAATAGGAGGTATCTAGAAAACAAAGAGCAAAATTTGGGAAAACAATTTAAATTCACAATCTTTACATTGCCACCTGCATTGTACACAGTATTTGTGACAAAAGTCAACAATGGCAATCAAGTATTTTACCCTTACGTCGACCAAAGCTGTTAACGGGTTAAATACATTTGTCAGGGTTAAGTTTGTGATTGATAATGCAATACCTTGCTTTGTATGTGCCAAAAATAGCAAGGTAACTATTTTTACAACATTGTATTTCCTCAATTCTGTGTTACCAAGGAAATCCTAAACTTATCTGAAATTCTCTTTAAAAAGAAAATTACAAACATTTTTCCTATTGTACATGGTTCACTATTTTGATTCCATTTAAAGACATTTCTCACTTTGTAAACTAGAATATGGAAAATCACTCATGAAAAAAAGAAAGAAAAAAAACATGTTAAAATTGTAATTTTTATCTAAATAAAATGCCCTTGTATGAACGTTACAGGCAAAAATTGCTTGTTTGTGCTTTTGAAGTCTCAAAACTGCATCGGAAAATAGCCTCTGTTTATTTTCAGTTAGTGCAATGTGCCTATTTATTTCCATCCTGTCTACTTTATTGTATTTGTGCATGTGGAAATACACGTGTAGGGATGTTTTGGAATGAATGCCTGTTTTGTACATGCTGATGCTAAGATAAACCTGTGTTCAAGCACCAAGGTACCAAACTGCTCCATCTACCTGCTCCATCTTCTGATGAAATCCAGTGATAAATATTGACATATGAAATCAGTCAGAACTCCTCAGAATTCTTCTTTCACCCAAATTCTTCAACTTTGTCTTGGCCTTTCTCTCCTATTAGTCAATAATGAGAATGGTCAAAATGCCAACATTTTCTTTCAATAATGATGAGATTCATGCAGGTACCATAAACAAATTTTGCAATTATTTTCATTTCAACATTTAGTGAAACTTGCTACAGCAACCACCTGTAAAGAAAGGACGCCATCCATGTAAGAAGATCCAACGTCTGTTGTCCTTTAATACTGGTTCATTTTGAAACCCTTAAAGCCTACATGAACCTTTACATACCCACCATCTGCTGGTAAAAAAATGCATTTCTTGTCTTTATCGACTGGTTTCACTGTACAAACGTCACCTGCCTAGAAAATACCATGCTTTATCTTCCCTATGAAGTCTTTATGTTAAGGTTTGAATGTATCCAACATCCAACTCCAACAGAAAGGGCCATGGATGACTAAAGAAGTACTACTTTATGATTAATGGTATCTTCTCTAATCAAATAGTCCTCTTGAAAACGGTGCTAAAGTAACTACCAATATAAAAATATCATTTGCCTAAAAAGACCATACTTTATCTCCCCTATGTACATGTAGTCTTTATGTAAAGGTTCAACTGTATTCAATAATCTAACCCAAGAAACAAGGACAGAGATGACAAAAGAACTAACAATTTATAATTAATTTTATTGTTCCTATTGCCTATTGAAACTCGAGGACAAAAAAGCAGGAAAGAATATTGTCATCACAACCTAAAAGGTCATGGTGAAGTTAAAATGCAAAATCCTAAAGAGGCATGGTATCCGCAAAGGAGAGGTTGTCATGGCAACAGGCTGCATATTACTAACGATCTTGTAAAAGTCTTGCATCTTCACCTGTGACTTTGAAAGGCGTCAGTAACACCATGTCAACAAGAAACAAAGACACAAAAAAATGCACGTCCTATTGAAAGAAGAGGAAGATGTCTAGGAATGAAAAGAGATCAACGACAATGGCGGGGTTCCTTTGAGAGGGTTCTTTCAACGGCTGAGACATGATATTGATGTTTAGACTGACAAGTCGATCCCTATAATGGCAATTTTTAAAATTGATATCTGGCTTGGAAAAACCTTGCCCAGAGATCCATACATCTAAATTAAATTGGAAGCAGTTTGTGAATTTATTATTCTTTTTTTTGATGCTCATGCAGGTCTTGATTATTGAACTGGGAGTAGGCCGGGTGTGCATGCAGACTAAGGAGGCATAACCAGATCGAAATTGAAAAGTAATTGCACATAAAGATTCATTGTTTATAGGTCTAAGGTTATACATGATATAGCTGCTGCTTCCTTGTGTGGCTTATGGCTGAGCTTAAATATGAGTTAACAAAATATCTAAATTAATTACAAAATTAAGTACTTTCTGTTAGACTCTATAAAAATAAAAATAACTTATTTTAATAAAATAATGTTTGCATTGCCAGTTTGTTAAATAATTTTTTTCCTCTGTAAATTAAATGTATTTGATAATATAAAGTACTGCATGGTGGTATGTCTTTTAAATATGTTTTGATCATTGTTCATTTCAGCCCAGCTTCAGCAGTAGGTGAACGCTTTAACCTAAGCTAAAGGAGGTTGATGGATTAAAGTTTGAGTGAGAATTATAGAAATTTGTCTTATTTTCTCTATTTATTGAGTAATTTTGTTTTATTCATGACATCTTAAGTAGGTTGCTGTGCTGACCTTCTCATTTCAACCAGTTTGTTCTCCAAGGGGGTGTTTCACAAAGACTAAGATCGACTTTAGGTTGGACTTAAATATGGCAGGCCATTCATGCCACTGTTTGCTCTCAACGTTTTGTGGCATTGGTCTCTCAAGGGACATACAAATCATGGTCACAGATCCACAGAATTTATATTTGTTGGTAATGCATTATTGAAGGAATTTTTAAAATCTAAAGATCATAATGGTGAGAGCAAACAGTGGCATGACAGCCTACTATATTTAAGTCCAACTTAAAGTCGATCCTAGTCTTTGTGAAACACTCCTCAGATCTTAACAGCTGCATGTACAGTACGTAGTAGAATCCGTTCAGTTGAAAAACTGATACCCCCCCCCCCCCCACCAAAAGAAAAACCTTTGTAATAAATTAAATGTGATAAAGGATTTGACTTATTATGCTTCTTAGGGTTGGCAGAAGGGAATATAAAAGAGAATGGTTTTGATGAATATTAATGAAAACTTTAAATTAGCTGATGAGACATACAAAGAACAGTAATGTGGAATATGGAAGATGAAGGAGAAATTGTTACATCATTCTACAGACACAAGCAGATGATGGGTTCTGCATGTAGTGCGTGCGTTTCTCTAACGAGCAGGCAAAGACGGGAACAAAGAAACACAATCCCTACGTCATCGTCTGGCAAACATTTTACCCAAATTGTAAGGCAACATCTCGTAAGTAAAATGAGCCTAAAATGACATAAAAAAGGTAATCAATACATCTAGCTGACTTTATATTGCCTATATTCTTTTTCTCTCACTCATAAGATGTCATAGTTGTTCAGACAGGACTTGTATCGAGCAAAGCAATCAAGCTATTGTTCTATATGATATCAAAATGAATCAAACAGTTATTGGAAAGGTCTGGTGGAAGTGTAGGGTATATTTCTCTGCTAAAATTAAATGTTCAATGCAGCATACTCCTGATATTTTGTAAAATGACAAAAAATGTATAACTTTCTTACATTTAAACCTTTCTCATCAAAAGTGGGGTTAAATTCTTCAGAACCTGTACAATCTCACAATGGTTGTCATAATTTTCTGTATTTTCTGTTAAGCTAAAGGCAAGCAAAAAATCATAGTAGAGATATTGATAGAAAGGGGAAAATGATTGTATTTTGGAATATGTAACTTTTTACCTAGAAATAGGGAGAACATATTCCAATCTATTAGATTCTCCTGTTTAGTAATCTTCTCTCCAAATATGGTTTTCCCTCCTCAATTAATATTATTGAATGGGAAAAATAGAACTTTTCAGATTTGACCTTTAAAACACAAGGATATCACATACCTCAATGAATTATTCAATTCTTTCAGATTTTTCCTAATAATCACCTTCTCTCAATATTGAAAAATTGATTTTTACTCCATTTCAATTACAAGTGAAAATAAAAGTTGTCAGATAAGATTTGATTTTTTTAACAGAAAAATAATATCCACCTCAACAAAATTATTTCATTCTGTAAAATTTATCCTTCCAAGTAATCATCATGACTAAAAATAGAAACTCCATGTAGATCATTCTCCATTTTCGCTTGTAAGGGAAGGTTAGAACTGTTGAGATTCTACCTGTAACCAACAAAATTAGAGACCATGCACCTCTATGAAATCATTCCATTCAACAAGATTCTTTCTTTGTAATCATCTTGACTCAAGTAATAAATAGTTCTTTGGATTCTCACACGGAAGTAAAAATGAGAATTTAAGATATGACCTTTAACCTATTAAAGAACATGGAGAATACATGTCCTTTCGGAAATCATTCCACTTTATAAGATTCATAGCTATATATAAATCATACTTCCTCAACAATAGTCTATCTGGATATTATTACTTCTACCACAATTCATCTTATTGTCATCCAAGCAAGATCTGACAAGCATTACAACCAACCGCAAGTCCATACAGCTCACTCCATACTACGTCACTACCATGGTATCTACATCTATTCTAATTGCTATACAGTACGTGCTAGTCTGCTACAATAATGATACCATCACCATGGCAACCAATTTCCAATCGCTGGTACAGTGTCTCGATCGTGCTATACATCCTGTATGCACTCTTTGTACACGTACAACACATAAGGAGAAAATGACTTTAATGCTGGCTTGTAATTACATATAATGATGAAAGCGAACAGGATTAAGTTAGAGTCATTGCCCTCGGGTGATTATGTTCCTTTGTTTTGTATCAAATATACTTACAATGTCAGGTTTTTGGCCTTTAAGGCAATATGTGTAGGTTACCTCCATTTGTTGACCATGTCGATATCTAATAAACAATTTCAGCAAAGACTGAATAAACTTGATGTTGTATGATTCCTAGAAACTAAATCGACACTGGGTTATTTGTTCGAAACACATTAATAATATTTCAGTTTAAATTATCTATATTGTATTCTCAATCGTTTCACGATCAAAGAAGTTTCATGTTATCACCTGAAAGTATTAATGATAAATGATTTTGGTAAATTAACTCTATCAATTAATCAAATATAATCATTTTTTTAAATAGATCATTTGAATTATGATATTGACAGTATTTCTTATGTATATTGTTCGTTGTGGCTGTGGAGGCCAATTTTCTGTTTTTTAAAAAATATGTTTAATATGAAATAATGAATTACTGAATAAGAATGAATATTTTACAGGATAATAAGAAGTACATTTATTCACATGCCATCGCCAGCTGTTAAGATATTGCCTTGAACCGAACTACATGTATGCATCTTAAATTCAGATTATTATAAAATGCTACAATTATTGCATATGACGGGACAAAGAATGACAAATGGCAATTTCTGATGGGTCTATGGAGACCAATCAGAGAAGCAGGAGTGATAGAAAGCGACTACTTTCATACCGAAAGTGGATCACCTTGCTATACATACAATGCAGTAGCAAGAATGAATTACAATATCTCACATATTAACTTGATAAGATTCATACACGTAGGAATATTGCTAGTTTCATTTAAGCGTTTATTTCATTCCTAAATTGCTTTGTTATGTTCAGTTACAAACTGAAAATGATAAAACATATATGAATAATTTGAGATTCAGTATCATATATGACATTTTAAAAAGTTGAAATATGGAGAAAAATTGTGTTTCAGAGTGAAAGTTGAATTATGTACACAGAGAAGGAAAACAATGACTTGGAAAAGGGGTTGTGATTAGACAGAAAATAAAACTAAAAGAACAAATGAATTAAAGGAAACTAAAGTGAAAACCAGGAAAATGGAAAGTGGAAAGAGGAAAAAAAAAAGAGAAAGGAAGGAAAAATAATCATGCCCCCCAGACAAGGAATCTTGAGAAGGAAATCGGGAAAATGAAAAGAAAATCTAAATTCCAGGAGACGGATACTAATTCTTAAATGCTAGAGGATAATGGATCTTTCTGAGAACACTTGAAACTAAAGTTCCAATGATGATGAGTCATGCGTGTGGAATATCAAATAACTACTGGTAGTTAATCGGACTACAGGAATGGGAAATCTTACAAGATATATTACAAAATGCACAAAAATGCATGAAAACATCAGTGTCAGTCTTGCAAATATATATATATATATATATATATATATATAAACATGTATATTTATGTAAAAGCTCAATTTGGTCTCTATTTCTTTTTAATTTCTCTTATTGAATTGTCTACGTAATGATTACAGAATAATGAAGGGGAGTAAAGGAATTTTCAATGCTAACACCAAAGAAGATAAACTGATTGAAATGGGTTGCATAGATGTGGTCAAAGAAAAGTTATAACTTGGATGCACTTTTTTCATGAAATCCACAGTCTGTTTATCCGTTGGCACTCTTCTGCCTAGCACATAACATGCCACACCCATTATTATTACCTGTATTTCTTCACACATGTTCAAGTATAATCTGACCATAAAAATGCAATAAACCACTTCAATTTTTTACTTCAGACAGTTGAAAGTATTTCTATTTCCAATGCCATCAAACTCGAAATCTCATTAATCAATCTCTTTCTTTGTCTCTGAGCAATACTGGTATGTGAAACTGCGCAACCATGTTTTGAACTATCCACATAAGTCAGGTTATTTATTTCAAGATTATATTTATTTCAAGAGTAAAAATTTAAGTGCCATAGGGTGTATATTTAGCATCACTGACAAGGCATTCTAAAAAAAAAGAAGATCCCACAATGAATGTCCCTGTAAATATGATATACACATGTATCTTGCACATGACATATATATTACGATCATTAATTTATAAAAACATTATCTTCTCATTCGAGTAACATTCATGCTATTAATTACTGTATGTCTGACAGCATTTTATTGGATTAAGAACTTGTATTGCCATTGAAATGATTGAATTCAGCTGTAAATATGATATACACATGTATCTTGCACATGACATATATATTACGGTCATGAATTCATAAAAACATTATCTTCTCATTTGAGTATTACATTCATGTTATTAATGTCTGACAGCATTTTATTGGATTAAGAACTTGTATTGCCATTGGTAGTTTCACTGTTGTTTATGTATATCAACCTTGGGAAGCTTTTGCAATTCTGTCACTGGCGGCAGTGAAAGCCTTCAACTCAATCATATCTAATTTGAAGCCAAGAGCGTGTATTTTTTTAATTACTACTAGTACTATTCATTGAGGACACATCTAAATAATTCTATTGTTTGATTGAATGAGCATAGAATGACAGGTAAACAATGTTTCTTTATCAAGTCATTTTAATTTCCTATTACTCTAAGTAAACTGGGTTAAATGGATGGAGTAAAGGGATTTAAGTGTATTTGTACTAAAATGTCAATAGGCCATCAGTATATTCCCAGGGTAACAAAAAACAGTAGATTTATAAACTGAGCAGTCAAGGAAACAAACACACAGGTCACCAACAGGAGATACCTAAAAGCCTTGTTTGCGTATAATGTAATAAAATGCCTAAAAAAGAAAGAAAACAGTGTGGCAGAATAAAAAGATTAATCTGTAGTGTGCTTCAGTCTTTTTATTATATGACTTCCCAAATTAATGCTTCATAAGGGCCATTGTTGCATGGAGTTTCTTTTTTTCGCCTCCACTTCCGATTCTTTTACACGTGAGCTGGTATTTTATTTTTCTGCCGCATTTTTTCCTTGAAATCAAGTGTAAGCGTGTCTTTAGAGACAAAAAATACTTTATCCAGTTTTTGTCACAAATCCTACATTCCAATCATATTCCTAATTTCTTTGGAATCAAAATAAGTAAGAATTCTTTTTGTTTAAAAATAATATGATCAAATTCATGTTCTCTTTTAAACATATTAAAACCTTTTCCATGTGTTTTCAATCATTTTAAGATAAATTTGTGAGTTATACGCCCTTTTCATTTAGATAAGACAAATATAAAATACTTCCTTTAACCTCTCCACCAATAAGGGATGATTATAAAAGCAAAGAGAAGGATTGATCATTTTCGTGCAGACCTTGCCCATAATCCTCTTAAAGCTGTAAGCTCCTCCTATCCAGCCCTACTTGGTAAATGAAGCATGTAAGATGGCCGATGAGGATTTCTAACCATCTTAAAAGATTCCTCCATGATGATAGCATCCTGCTCCGTCAGATGATGGTATCCAGCCTGGGCAGGTATCATCATCATCTCCATCTCTTATTAGATTGGATACAATGTATGGCTTCTAATCATTTGATTACTGCTTTCTCCTACCTTCCTTGAGGTAAGGAGGAAACATGTACACTTAGATGCCAATGGACCCGCACACGCTACAAAACCCATTCCCTGCTTCAAAGTATGGTTAAAGGAAACATGTAGATATACCTACACATATGTATGCTTGTTCTAAACCCATTACCTTTGTATACTTTTGTAAAAGCACACGCTACAAAACCCATTTCCTTTTTCAAAGTATGGTTAAAGGAAACATGTAGATATACCTACACAGTATGCTTGTTCTAAACCCATTTCCTTTCTTTACCTTTGTATAAAGCACATGCTACAAAACCCATTTTCCTTTTGCAAAGTATGGTGAAAGGAAACATGTAGATATGCCTACTGTGCACACATGTATACTTGTTCTAAACCCATTTCCTTATACCTTTGTAGAAGTTTACATGAAGGAAACAAGTCTATGTACTAGCTGTACATGCATGCTCGTATGCATGCTGTTATCTTACATGTACATGTACATGTAGTTAAAGTGTAAGGTAAATCTAGATGACTGTATCTACAGCAATACCTGCTTTAGCCACCATCAGTAAAGAAAGAACACCTGTCTATAAAGACTATATTTCCTTTATTCCTTGATTATCCCCTCTCAGAAACCTATACTCACATGTTAAGCCTGTACATAAAGACCACCTGCCTATTAAGATCACATTTATGGTCCCTCTTGAGCAGTCTTTATACATGCAGGTTCTACTATACCTTCTACATACCTCCTGTGGTCCAACCCCCCTAAAGTGTTTTCATATCTTAGTAAGATGGCATCTTATCACCTCTTCATCTCTAATTTCCTCCAAGCTTCTGTCTTTTGATATGATGTATGATTGTTCCATTCATTGATGCATTCCAAATTTATGGAGAGCAGGGGATGTTTCACAAAGATCCTGTGTTGAACTAACTCTAAGTTGGACTTGAAAATTATGGAGAGCTGTTTGTAGTCTTGAAATGAAATATGATTCAAAGCGAAAATTCAAGCACTTTAGACTTTTAAAAAATTCCTCATCAAGAACATGAAATCTCCTTGATAATAGAAAATATGAATGATTTGAATCAACATTTGATGCCTTTTAAAATAACTTTTACAAAATATTTTCTTAGACGCTAACGGCTTTCCATATTTGTTAAGTCCAACTTAGAGATAAGTTCAACTTAGCATCTTTGTGAAACACCCCCCAGGAAGGGTGTTCAGTGTTTACTCTATGTATGAAGTAGTACCCTTCTTGCCTTGAGTATACAATATCATAATTTTGGAGTAGATAATCGGAAATGTATCATAAATATTTGACCCACAAATGAGGAGGGGGAATTGGACTTACTCATAGTATGAATGCACTTGGTGCTATAGCATGCTTTACATCAAAATCATTTAGACAAAGACAATCTAAAATGTCCCTAATATACAATTCAGTAGAACTCCAGCTTTGAACAAAATGTCTTCTCATTGTATGAAAATACATGTGATAAAAAAGTAATAATGTCCATATTATTTACCTAAACTAAAGCATCTCAATTTCCTTGTGTATCAATATTTAACGATGTAATTCACTCACTTGTACGTCAAAAATTGTCTTTTATTTGTCTTTTTATCATAAATGACCAAACCACCAATGATTCTTTCATATAAAAGAATCATTGGTGGTTTGGTCATTTATGATAAAAAGACAAATCCTCTTAGAAGGACGTTTTCCATATGGTAAGTTTTCTGCAATGCCTTTTAAAGCGCTAAGGCAAAGTAAGAAGAATGAGGGGGGGGGGGGGGGCTAACAAGAGAAAGGCTAAAAACTGTGAACCTCACTTTTAACCTCTTGAGATAAAACGAAATGGAATGACACCTATCTGTCTAGATAATCATATTACAAGAAGCGGGAGAAGTTGAGTGCTGGTCGGGAATGAGACCTGACAAGAAAGGAAAAAAGGCGGCCTTTAGTGACAAAATGACGCAGCTAAAAGAAGCGTGGTATTTACACACAAGGCCACCCCCTGTTAGCTTCTCTCTCTCATGTTACCAAGCTCTTCCACAGGAAATGCTTCATGGACTGATGCACCATGGGAAGTCTTTGGAAGTATTTAGAATCAACCAAAATAAATATCACAAGATAACATTTTAAGGATTGGGTTTCAAGAATGTAATGTTAAGTTCTTCCTAGACCAAATAGATCAAATAAGAAAAAAAATTGTCCTGAATGCTAGCTGAACATCAAAGGAAGAGAAGAAATGTAAGCATACATCTAACAATCTATTGTTTTCTTTCTTGTCATTTTATGGTTCCGCATCGTTTATAGCTAATCATCTTGGCTTTTATTCATCAACATACTTGAAATGAAAAGTACCAGAGCTCTGTTGCATAAAAATTACCACTGATGGTAACTTTCCCATTATTATCAACTTCAATGACAACATTACTGAGCAGCCAATCAAATCAACCTTACCAAGGAAGTTACCATTTATGGTAAAGTTACCATCAATGCTGAGTGTTATGAAATTGGTGACATGAGTCCCTGGTACTTAATATGTAATATACAATATGTGATGCAATCATTTTTCGGAGTAAGAAGTTGAATTTGAATAAATATGACTTTGGTATCTTGGGGAATATCTTGATGAATCATTTCACAAACCATTACAATGTCTGTTTATAGCCAGAAGGGCGTTAATGAATATACTTTAACACAGAGTTTACACCATTCTGACTCTGAACAGAGGACCTCGTGACAGACAAGAGTGAGCTGAAAATATCTTGTAATTATACACTGCAGCTTTCAACTAGCAATAGTGATCACACATGTTATTTAATACAATTACTTTATCCTTTACATTCACACAAATAGGTCACTCAGATCATCATCTGAATAATTCACACGACAGATTTCACGAGCTTTCAAACGTGATACATGTCTACAACCTGGAGTACGATCTGAACATTGTCGAGTACTTGCAACTGCCGTTTGAAGTACCTCTTATAATGAACAGAGTATGGCTCAAACAAAATCCTGTAAAACGTGCACTAAAGCAGAAGAAATTCTGATCAAAATATAATGCAGTATAGGACTTTGTCGTTGCCCAGTAATACTATACTATTATCTCTCATTTTGGACACATTGCTGATGGCTGGAAATAATGCTACCCCTTTTTATTTGCTTTATCTTTTTCCATGAAATTATTGTGGAAGCCTAGCTATAGCTGGGTAATAATAATATCCACTTGAGCACTTTGCATGGTTATTAGTATGGAAACTATTACAGCTAGCTTTAAAAAAATGTCTTCTTTTAGATTTTGAATTCATACTTCTTTATACTTGTATTGCTCTCTAGTCTTTATATTACACATAACTAGTCAGCATACATGTGGTATAAATACAATACTTAGTCAAAAGAGATTCACAAACAGCTGAATTTGTTACTTGAGGCAACATTTCATGGTAAGGATTCTATTCTAATTAATCTCAGAAAAATGCTAATTAAGTAAGCTGCATCATTATTATAGTTAAAATCATGATTCCACTCATACATGTGTACAGTATCTATCAAGTCAAGTTTCAAATTAATCTAATGGCTATAATAGAATGCTAGAAATGCTAGGAGGCAAACACACATATATTATATACCCTGTATATATCTGTTTATATTTTGCTATAACCAATATCAAAGCTATAAACTAGCAATACAAGCACTAAGGCATAGACATGAATTTCAACTATTCCCCTACACCCGCATGACCACCTATCATTTATCTCTTGGCTGGCTATTATTCCAGCTACACAATATGCGTGGGTTGTGAGTAAATTACGCCTTAATCCTGTTACTATGGTAACAAAACTGGGGCTTCAAGAAAGATCTACATGTATGCGATTCCGCTTTTCATGTAGCAGGTAAAGTACTGGCAAGCCAGGAACAAAGTATGGCTACTAAAGTTTACATGCCATCGAAGGCATAGAAAGAATGGAGAATCCAGAATGGTCAGTGCTCAAGTAGAATATAATATGATGAAAGTATGAAGTCCACTTAATGGAGGTTTCTGCACACATCGTAAATCTTGTTAGCAGGGATGAAATTTATGATCATGCTACGAACTGCATGATTAAGTCCCTTTTCCTTTTTCTGTTTATATCATTTTTTTTTCTTTTCTTAAATTTGTATGACAACCAGTACAAGATAATTATTTTTCATTACTGATTCAAGAATTTTCTTCTTTACTGTACTTGTAGATATGATTTCAGGTCTACATGTACATCAGTTGCCATACATGCATGTATGTGTATGTTGTTTAAAAGAGAAGAAAAAACTAAAATAGAGACGAACAAATTTAGAAGAGAGATTCCAAGAAGGATAACTTACAATGTGAGAGAAGCCATCCAATAGTACATAAGAACAAGCAATTAATGAAAAAAATGTTGAAAACAGATTGATGTTTAAAGAGAGAGAGAGAAAGAAGGGGGTAGAGATAGAGAGACAGATACACAGACAGATAGGGAGGGAGGGTGAGTGAGGAAGAGATAGAGAGAGAGAGAGAGGGAGAGAGAAAGGCAGAGAGGGAGAGGGAAGGGCAGAGAGATAGAGAGAGAGAAAGCAAGTAAAGTGAAACAAAAAAATGTCATGTGTACATAAAGGAAAATGCTTTTTAGATACATAAACATGAACAATATCAAAACAAGTAAACTGTTTCACATCACTAAATGTGCTATGTAAGTTAAGAATATATATTTTGCAACTGCAATGGGGGCAGTTAATTTCCTCCAAAACTTATTAATGAAAGAGTGAAATGGTGATAATGACTTTTTAAATGCCCTTACAAATTAAGCGTGCATGCTTAAATTGTATCATGAACAAACACAACAAATAAGGAATTGTTTTATTTTAAGAGAATTATGTACTCTGTATGCCAATTTGCCCAAGACTGAAAAGCAAGATCTAGCCTTGTGATGTACATTGTAACAAGTCTCAACCAGAATTAAGTATTGATTATTTGAAATACAAGAGATTGTTTAATTAAAATCCACATTGAATATGAATTTATGGTGAGGGTGGCTCAAAACCCTAAAAAATCAATCTTACAGCTAGTCAGGAAATAAGGCATGTCTAATCATCCAAAATTAATCTCAATTTCTGTGTTTGTTTTTTGGCCCGTGTGTCTCAACAAATTTAATGACTTCCTTGTAATAATAGACTGCATTTAGAACAGTTTACATAGATACAGACAGAGACATAGGGAGGGAGAAAGAAAGAAAGATAGAGGGAGAGAAGAGAGAGAGAGAGAGAGAGAGAGAGAGAGAAAGAGAGAAGAGAGAGATAACAAGAGAAAGAGAGAAGAGAAAGAGAGAAGAGAGAGAGAGAGAGAGATACAGACAGACAGACAGTGAGAGAGAGAGAGAACAAGAGAAAGAGAGAGAAGAGAGAGAGAGAGAGATACAGACAGACAGACAATGAGAGAGAGAGAGAGAAGACAAAGGGAGATATGGGGTAGCCAAATAAAAAAGATTCTTACAGGAATTATTAACATAGGAGCAGCGTGAATGGAGTAAAATAGAAACAAGTAGTAAAAGTATAATTAAACAAGAAATAAAATTATCTTCCAACATTTCTCAAAAGAGTAGAGGATAAATACCATCAAGGCGGAACCTTTCAACAAGATTAATATGAAGAACAGAGTTAAAAAAGAAGAAGAAGAGAGGGAAACTCTGGATTTGCCAGCCAAACAAGATTAACCCCGAACACGCATCGGATCTGACTTTAGTGAAAGAAGACCCTCTCCCAGTATATCTAACGCCTTATCATCAATTCAAATCCGCCCAACGTGAGGGATTGTTTTGTTTTCCTACAGTGATCAAAACCGCTCATATTACCGACGTCGTGTTTTCTTTCACGGCCGGCACGTCGTGCATGCAACCACCATCGGCAAGCTTGGGGAATGAAACCGACTGACTTGCTTTCCTGTCTCATTTGCAAACTCAAAATGCAGCTTTCATATGAGTCTCTCTTTTGCCTTCAGGCTTCTCATTTTCCTCTCCTTGGTTCGCTCTACCTTTTAATTCATTTCCCTCCTTTAGAGTTTTCTACACCAATGCTCTGGTCATCCAGACGTGCATTCATTGGGTGCCACTTCTTACATGCTAAAAATTAACCAAGAAAAACATAGTCATACAGACTCTTCAAAATATCCTCATATAAGTGTAAATACAGTACAGTATATACATGTATATACTAACAACATGTATATATGCATGATTCATACAAACAAACGCAAATGGTACACAGACCAGGGGGGTGTTTCACAAAGATCCTAACTCGAACTTAACTCTAAGTTGGACTTAAACATTATGGAGAGCCATTTGTAGCCTTAAAATAAAATATACTCAAAAGCGGAAATTCAAGTATTTTAGACTTTTTATAAATTCCACATCAAGAACATGAAATCTCCTTGATAATAGAAAACATGGATGATTTTAATCAACATTTTATGCCTTTTCAAATAACTTTTACCAAATATCTTCATAGATACTAACGGCTTTCCATAATTGTAAGTCCAACTTAGAGATAAGTTCAACTTAGCATCTTTGTGAAACACCCTCCAGAAACTACTATTTAATATATATATGTATACAAGTCTAGCTTGAAGGGTTTTAGTTTTATCCCTACATTGAAATTTAATTCTTATGCTTTTCCATTTCGATTAAGTAGGAAATTACATGTACATTGGTATACCCTAAAGCAAATTTTGAATAATTTGACTGACAAAAATTATGACATAGATTTTGAATACTGATTTGGTGTCTAAATGAACATATATTTTGGTACATAATATCATTTAAATTTGTGTTTCCAAGGCCGAGTGAAATCTTCAGCTACGTGTGGTTCAAGTACTAAAGAGATAAACAGGAAACCCTAAATTGATTTAATAATGCAGGCAGGAAGTTTTGCTTGATGGACTGCACGTCTTTAGTCACTTCAAGGCATTTTGGGCAGCATTTTCATGACGAGACAAGAAGACAATGTTTGTCAGATTGCATCCTTTTTCAATGCTCTAATAAGGAGCCTCAACAAACAGACCATCAAAACAATGTTAGCAAAACAACAACAAATAAAAATTCATGATTAAATAATTCAAAGATATAAAGCAACTGCTTCAAATGCACCTGTCCATTGACTAAACAAATTGTTTAAAAACAAAATGAATTAATTTGTTTTCAACATGTAGAACAGTCAAGTTAGTACTTGTATATATCAGCAAAGATCAGGTATACATTAATTTTTCAGGTAATTACAACAATGGCCAACTGAAACCGGTGTGCACCTTTCCAAATAGTCACGACAGAAACGCACTTTGCATACACCAAGCCGACAGGTACATGCTATTAAAAGTAGATTAATGAGTATACCTAATGAAATAGTAAAATATGGCTCGCATCCTCTTAGAAACAATGCATTATAGATGCAAGCTTCACTCTGTTGCAATTTTAAGAGTGAAATGATAAACTATAGATATTTAATTCATGCTTAGTAGCATGTTATTCTTTCTCTTCTCTTCTCTCATGTCTGCTATTATCCCTGTTTTTCCTTTTTTCTGAGCGCATACAGACTTCAATTTATTTTTGTGATATGCGCTATATAAGAATGGTTTATTATTATTATTATGCAGAACAGAGTAGTTATGGCTGAGTCCTTACTCTATAATTTCATACCATTTTATCAACTACAAGTGATAGTACTTCTAAGAAAATATTTCTTGAAGTGTTTCATAAAGGTTATAGTGTTTTTATTTCATTTTCTTTCTACATGTAGAAGTTAGATTGATTCTTGTACTGTATGTTATGTATGATGGATTTTCCTAAATAAGATAAAATCTAAATGATTCCCTGATTACTTGACTACAGTGTACCTGTTGGTATACAAGCATTGCTATCAATATCTACATTTTTGCTTATTCTTTTCTGGTGAAAATTATGTTTATCTGTAGTTGTTTATCTGTAGTTGTTTATGATTGATTTATTAGCAGAGTGCATTAAATGTTGAAATTGACAATGTAGATGAAAAATTGAAGACATTTGATTACATTTTGCTGGTGGTGCAATATTTCCTACACAAAACTAAAAGGCACACATTTTGTTGTTATTTTCATCATTATAACTTTATGAGATAATGATTAGGATGTTTATACTGTTCATTATAATATAAAATAAAGGCTGTAATTGCTTCAAACTGTTAAAAAATGATAATTTGTTATGATGGTGGAATGTAAATTTCTGATTATAAAATATCTTTGAATAAGAAATAAGAAACAGGAGTGGATTCATCAGGACCATGTACAACACACTACCAAAGGATACACCATCTGTATGGGGCCAGAAGAGTGTTAACTTATATCATTTCACTCAGAATTTAAAATGCCCATCTTGCTCCATCTAGACAACACAACTGTCATGTATATCAGAGTGTTAGTGTTCTAAAATCTTAGTGTAGACTTTAATAATGCTTTTAAAAAATGTGCCTTTGTCCCTGGAGATGTTATGACTTAATACATTGTTATAAATATTGAAGAGAAAGATACTAAAACCTACACCTGGAACACCAGGGCCCGTTGCATAAAACTTACCATCGATGGCAACTACCATGGTAACAGGGCTCAACAGCTAATCAAAATCAAGGTTTCCATGGTAGTTACCATTGATGGCAAAGTTACCATCAAGGGTAAGTTTTATGCAAGCAGCTTTGCATAGAGATCTAGAGGTGATCCCATGTATGGTCCATCAACATTTGCACTAGGCTTTAATTCATAAAAGATATGGTGTTAGTGCCTGGACTGCAATCAGGTTCGGTTTAGGATTAGGGGTAGGTATAGGGTCAGGGGTCAAATTGGGTCAGGGTTTGAACTTTGAAGTTTGAATTGCAGTATCCTGAGAAAGTGCAGAGCAGTTGTCTCTGGTGCATGTGTTGTACAATTGATCTAGAGCAATTTTAGTGCTGATGACCAATTGACCGTTCAAAATGTACATATATACTTTAAAATGAAAGGATTGCATGCATTTAACTTTGGAAAGAACTGATGTAGGTCAATTCATAAAAGATGATAAAAGGGCGGGGGGGGGAGAAAGAGAAAGAGAGAAAGAGAAAGAGAGAGAGAGAGGGAGAAAGAGAAAGAGAGTGAGTGAGGAAGAGAGCACTAGGGGAGAAAGAAAATGACAGCCATGATACAGAGAGAAAGAGAGCGCGAGTGGAAGAAAGAGAGAAAGAGAGGGAGAAAGAGAGAAAGAGAGAGTAGAAGAGAGAGAGAGGGGGGAGAAAGTGGAAGAGAGACAGACAGACAAAGAGAGAGAGATAGAGAGAGAGAGAGCATGAGAGGGGAAAGAGGGTGCAAGAGGGAGAAAGAGAAAGAGAGGAAGGAAGAGAGAAAGAGAGGAAAAGAGAGAGAAAGAGATTGATCTGTGTGTGTGTGTGTGAGAGAGTGTGAGAGAAAGAGAGAGAGAGAGAGAGAGAAATCTTAAAGGTGCACATGTAAATAATTTTGTACCGTTCACCAAATGAAAAGTCTACTAGAATAGCAAAGCTCCTTAATCACATCATTCTGTTTTGAGACGAAACAAATTCTTTTGCTCTCAGGTTCAGTCAAATTTGAATCTGGGATGTACGTTTAGGTACTTATTGTGAGTGTACAAGTAAATTTACTCAACCTGCTCTTTAAGCTATATCTCTGGTCGGTAGATACCATAGGTATTCAAACAGGTATTCAAAATTTAAAGTCAAACATGTAGAACTTTAATTTAACATGAATTTACTCATAAAAGAAATATTTGTATATACCAGAAAGAAAAAATTAGGAATGGCAGACAGATAGAAAACTTACCTCTTTAATTGCACTAACTTTTTTCCGGAGTAGTCGCGACTTGACCCAGCGCTCGATGGGAACATTGAACTTCATGAAGAGTACATACAAAATGTATATCATTAGTAGGCACAAGGACTCGTACCACTCTATGCGTGTGTCTGAAAACGAGTATAGTAACAGGGATAGACTGAGGGAATAAAAGAAACAATCTCTGAACAGAGGCCACCATGTTAATGAAAGAACTCCTTTACTGAACGTCGCACACATCCCAATCACAAAAAGGATGTTGAAGACCGCGGAACCGACGATCGTCCCGACACCGACATCGCTCCGCGCGAAGAACACCCCGATGAGGCTGGTGAAAAGTTCGGGGGCGCTACCTCCCGCGGCCATGAACGTGGCACCAGCCACATCGTCCGACAAGTCGAGCTTGTCCGTGATGACGCTCAGAGCAGGCACAAAAAATTCGTCGCAGACAATGGCGAGTGCAACAAACATGTAGATCATTAAAATCACGTGAAGTACAATGGCGCCATCTTTCTTCTGTTGTAACGTAAAAAGATCTCTTGGGTAGATACCAGAATTTGGTTGTGTATTATTGGATGCATTCCCCGCGTCTGTAAATGATTGCATTCCTTGGTCCGTTGTTGGGTCCGTTGTAAGGTTTGTCTGTAATAAGTGCCTCATCCGCACCGAATGTTCCAATATTCCATCACCGTCTATCTGACCGTCGCCGCTCTTTAGCCGCGGGATCTCACCGGGAGAGTTCCTGAACGCTTGTTCAAAGTTAAAGAAGAAATGGTAGACTCCTCCCATCACAAAGACCGAACACAGGCACAGGACTCTTGCCCATCGGGTCCTAGAACACATATAGTGACCAATGTGCTTCATTGTGGTGACTCTTTTCACATCTAACTCAGATCGAATCTAAGTATACATCCCCTGTGAGGTGGAAGCTTATCTCGTTCACAATCCAACGTCAATGGTATCAAAAACACACACTGTAATCAACATTTACATAACTCTGCATGCTTAGCAGTCCCAAGCTTACGACTGGTAAATTCCACTTGTCATCGCTTATGAAGTCATCCTCCACCTCGATCTTTGAAAATAAAGGAAGTCCACCGTAACTAGATATCCCTGCATATATGTCCGTTTGTTTTTTAATTACTGAATGCAGCTTCACACAATGTCTTGTCAATGCGCATTCATCTGGAGGTGGCAGGAATTGAAAAGCTGTACCAGCCGGTTGTCATGTTGACATTCAAGCTCTTTGAAGCTCTCAGGCTCTCTCTCCCTCTCGCTGCATACTGTACATGCCCTCCAGCTTGCCTTGCCTGCCCGTCGTTATGGTGAGCCTACTCAAATGAAGCTAGCCTGCATCCAGCCTGCCTTAGCTTGCCTGCCAACAACGATGCTCATTACTATCTCACGGTTGACATCATTCCTTTATTCGACACCATCCAATGATGTTTGCTGCCCTCAGTGGGGTGATCTTTACAGCTTCCAGCAGCAGAAGGCAATCTATGAGATAACAAAATAAATAGATATATCCACAAATTAATCACCTTATTTCAATTAAAAGTAACAACTATATTCAGTAATTTTGTTCATATTTTATAAAATATAAAAAATGAGATGTATTCATGATTTAAGAGGATATTGTAGGGAGGAAGGCATAAAACTCCAAATGAAAAATGTTTTATTAATATTTCAGACCTTGATTAAAACAAATGGCTTCAAAACAAAGATCCCCATTTCTATATTTAGTATTATTTTCTTGTACTTAGCAATATAATCTAAGCTTCATATGAAATACACTATAAATAGAAGGTTAGTAGTCATTAACTCCATATTTATCCTTCAAAACAATATTCATAGCTCACGGCAAGGTAAAAGAGACAACTGCAATACAATAATCACCCTGTCCAAGGTGAGTATCATACATAACATAAGAGGAGCTTCAAGTTATATAAATAAAATGACATTATGAAAAATACTTTAAGTCTTTATAGATACACATACATGTATATATTTGTTTTAATTGATAAATTTGTTTCTCTGTAAGAATTTAATAGAACTGTGAAACTGGTTGAAACTATTTAATAATTCATGAATTCTTGAATTATCTATCATACAGTAGATGGGCTTTTAAGACCAGCAAATGCACACAAAAAAGTGATGATAAAAACCTGCTGTAAATCACATTTACTGCAAGATATGAATCACAACTGCAAATTATTAGCAAGATGTCAAGGGCACGTTTTCAGAGCTCTGTTTATCCATTTTTTTATTTGCTCATTACTAGGCTTTTACAATTTTACCAGGATCATGTAAAAATGTAACTGTCTTTAAACATTCAATGCAAATATTATTTGATTTCTGAGAACTAATGTTATCTTTTTCTGGCCCCTGTTTTGAAAACCACAATTTTAAAGTGTATGCAGCATACTTCTATAGGACCTTCTTATCAACACAACAAGTCCACAGTATTAAAATGATCAAAATGTTTCAGATACTGACCGAATTTCTTTCCCTATATGGTTCCATATTTTACAAACAGACTTCTTTTCTCTCAAATTCATTTCAATAAACTGTTCATCAATTTAACACTGAAGGTACAGGTACATGTAGATATATGTAAAATTTGCACAGAAAGCATGATTTTGCATTATTACCACGGTGACGCCAGTATTTGTTCCATTACCGTAAATTTGATACAGCTTGAAAGGAGAGTAAACACTGACAATATTTTACAATGACTACTAATATTTTGACAGCCTAGAGCTTTGTTGCCATGACGATGTATTTGTAGGCAGTTAATGACCAGCTTCAGGAAGCCAGTAGCAATACTAGTCTTGTTTTCTTTACCCAGTATCAGCACTAGTGGGAAAACATAATGCTAAAACAGTGTATGAATTCAGTGTATGAATTTAGATACAGACTGATAACATTATTCTTGTGATACAGGTGTATCAAATTGTCTGTAGTGAAAAACTCAACTATACTGCATACACTTGAAAATGGATGATCCAGGTTCTTCTTTACAGTGTTCAATGCTAGTCAAATCCCCATTTTATTAACAGATCACATTTTTAATAATGAAAATTTGCACTAATCAAAATACTTTACACTGCACTTTACACAATATATCAAACTTTCACATGCTAATAATAATTGCACTGTGATATTGTGTGAATTACATATCTGCACTCAATAAATGATTATATTCATTGTAGATTAGGAGATTGCTACAAAAATATTCCATTATAGAATTATCTGTAGCTGTGAAGAATACATCCAGTATTCTAATGCCAGATAATGCATACTC